>JAJKFI010000236.1:169245-209032 GCA_029204185.1 Lerista edwardsae | reverse complement strand
TGATTGATTGATTGATTGATTGATTGATTGATTGATTGATTGATTGATTGATTGATTGATTGATTGATTAAAGTTGGGTTAGGGTTTCCAGCTGAACCAACATCTGGGGGAGTTTCATAAGAACATAAGAACATAAGAAGAGCCCCGCTTGATCAGGTCAAAGGCCCATCTAGTCCAGCTTCCTGTATCTCACAGCAGCCCCAGGGAGGTACGAGGCACCAAAGATGCTTGCATCCTGTTGCCTGTGCCTTGCACCCGGTAGTCTGAAATAGCCTACTACTAATGTAAGGAGGTTGCCCAACCCATCATGGCCTATTGCCCATGATGGACTTCTCTTCCAGAAATCTGTCCAAACCCCTCTTAAATCAGACCAGATCCCATCACCACCTCCTGTGGCAAAGAGTTCCACGGATTAACTACCCGCTGGGTAAAAAAGTACTTCCTTGTATCTGTTTTAACTCTCCCAACCCTCAGTTTTAGCGGATGCCCCCTGGTTCTGGTGTTTTGAGAGAGGGAAAAGAACATCCCTCTATCTCTTCCGTGCAACTTTAGTTCCTTAATAACACTTGGGTGTATACCATCAGGGCCTGGAGACTTATTTATATGAAATTTATCAATTTGATCTAAAACATCTTCTTTATTAACCATTATCTGATTTAAATCCTTAGTTAGGAAGGGCTGTTCAGACTGCGGTAACTGCCCAAGTTCTTCTGCTGTGAAGACGGATGCAAAGAATTCATTTAATTTCTCTGCCATCTCCAAGTCCCTTTTATCTCCTTTTTCCCTCACCATCCAGCAGGCTGACCGCCTCTCTGGCAGAAGAGATATTTGAAGAAGCTTTTATTATTCCCCTTTATGTTGCTAGCCATGCATTCCTCAAACGCTTTCTTGGCCTCCTGTATCACCTCTTCTTACTTGTCTTTTGCCAGAGTTTATGTTCTTTTTTATTCTCCTCACTGGGGCAAGACTTCCATTTACGGAAAGAAGCTTCCTTGCTCTTTACAGCTTCTCTAACTTTGTTCATCAGCCATACAGGCACCCTCCTGGACCTTGTCGAGCCTTTCTTTCTTTGCAGTATACACTTCCGCTGGGCCTCTACTACTGTTATTTTAAACAGCCTCCACACAGCCTGGGGAGACTGGACTTTTTTTTACTTTCCCTTTCAATTTCTTCCTAACTAGCCTCCTCATCTGAGGGAAATCTGCCCTTCGAAAGTCAAGGGTTCTTGTGTCAGATTTGCTCCGCACTCTTTCCTGGACATGCATGGCGAAACCAATCGCAGCACGGTCACTGTTCCCCAATGGCTCAGTAGCACTTACATCCCTAACTAGGTCCTGAGTACCACACAATATTAAATCCAGAGTCACCTGTCCTCTGGTGGGCTCCATGACTCGCTGCTCTAAGGCACAGTCATTCAGCACATCTAGGAATCCCGTCTCTCTTTCTTGACCAGAGCACCAGTTGATCCAGTCGATATGAGGATAATTGAAGTCCCCCATGATTACAATCCTGTCTCTCTTGGCACCGCCCTGATTTTTTTCCTCATTTCAAGGTCACCTTCAATTTTTTGATCCGGAGGATGATAGCGCACACACACACACACACACACACACACACACACACACACACACTATTACACTGCTCTTATGGCCTGGTAGTTTAACCCACAGTGACTCTATGGTGGAGTCCGGCCCACCTTCAGTTTCTACTCTGCTGGATTCTATCCCTTCTTTGATATAGATGGCCACCCTACCGCCAACACGCCCTTCCCTGTCCCTCCTATAGAGTTTATAGCCTGGGATTACAGTATCCCACTGGTTCTCTGCATTCCACCAGGTTTCCGTTATGCCTACTATATCAATGTTTTCCCTAGCCACCAAACATTCCAGTTCCCCCATCTTTGCTTGGAGACTTCGGGCATTTGCATAATAACACCTATATATGGGGTTCCCTAAGGAGGGACTCTTTTTTTATCCCTTTTCCCCACCTCTCTTTCTATTGGATAAACTGTCACTTACACTCATGTTTGAAATTCTATTTCCTACTCCTCCATTACTCTGTGGTACTCCTCCACCCCCCTCTTCTCATAGGGATGAGGAGTTCCGAACCGGACGCCACTCAGCTCCTGTCGGCTTTCCCCCTGTGCTCTATTCATTCTGCTGCCCCGCAGATCAAGAAAGAAAATTGAAACATTGCTTTTCATTCCAAAAAATGAAAACCACCATGATAGCCAACATCAGTCTTTGTTGCATCAGTTCGATTTCCTGTGGAAGTGGTACATTGCTCTCTAGCATTTCAAAATGACAGACATAAAAATGGGATTGTTGAAATGCTTTTTGTTTCTTTCTGGATCACTTCAGCAGTTTTCTCCTGAGCATATTGGACATCAGGAAGAAATTCCTGACAGTAAGGGCAGTTCAACTTCAGAGCAGATTTCTGTGGGAGGTGATAGATTCTCCCTCACTGGAGATCTTCAAGCAGAGGCTCGACAGGCACTTGCTGGAGATGCTCTAAGAGGATTTCCTGCTACGGGCAGGGGGTTAGACTAGATGACCTTGTAGGTACTTTCCAACGCTATGATTCTATGATGATAGAGTTGGACCAAGACCTGCTGGGTCCTTACATGGCATGCCATATGCTGCCCACCCTTCTGCTCCTCTAATCCACTACGCTCTTCCTCCTCTTCCTCTTCAGCTTCATCCCCTTCTTCCTTTTCCAATCCAAGAAGTGGGAAGGAGGATCAGTGGAGGTTATTGGGCAGACAGGATGCTTACATTCTGCCAATCTGATGCCTGAGGCAACAGCTTCAGCTGGACTCATGGGTAGGCCAGCCCTGCTGGAGCACTAATCCAAATTCATCTTGAATACATTAGGGACATACAGAGCTCCCCCCCCCCCCAAGAACATTCAAATGTTCTCTATAAACGTGTTTGACTTCCCCTGGACCAGTGGTGTAGCTAAGGGGGTGCAGTGGGGTGCAACTGCACCGGGCAACAAGCTTTGGGAGGGCAGCAAGCTGAGCTTGACACTAGTGACCAAAATTGTGAAAACCTTGGTAATTACGAATAATACCATCATATTAGATATCATTGGAAAGGTAATTTATTGCACAATGCAATGGAACAAATTGGAGTGGAACAAATCTTCATTCTATCAAAAGTTATGGCAAAAAAAACCAACAACAACCCAGAAAATGAAAATACAACTGTGACATCACTTCCTGTTGTGTTGCCATTTCAAGGGCATCATTTTGCCCTCTGCAAAGGACTACACTTTCATTAGCTACACCTTTTTTTCTGGACCTTTCAGCAGTATTTTGCCTCTGAAGTAACCCTGAAATCGCCTTTGATTTTCATCACATCATGACAATTCGGTGCCAACCCTGCGAAATGTGCTAAAAAAAAAAAAAAAAGCCTTTGAGAAATGGCATGGAAGAAACTCATTTTGGCTTAACCTAGAAGACTCTCAGTTGTTGCTCCTGAGGGGAGGAACCCGGAAATTGAATTTGGTTTTAATTTTGTGTCAAATTTCATTGCCAAAACAACTCGGCTTTTAGCTGTAGGGAAAATGTGGTAGCTTCTTGGAGATGAGTGAAACTTCCCCCTGAGGAATATTGTACTGTCAATACAAAATCCTTTCAGGTTCCTTTGAAATCTTGACAGACCTTTTTTTATTTTTGCTTTTCTCCCCAAGGAGATGTTCCAAAATTCATCCTGAATTTCATTCTAGACACCGTTTGAGGCTAATCCTCACCTAATCCAACCTCAAAATGTTGCCTCCACGTTGGGGATGAACCCTCCATCAGCTCCACACTTTTGGACGAGTCATGAAGTTGCCGAGCCTCCAGGTTGTCGAACTGCTGTGTGTGACCTCAGCACAAAACGACAGATGTTTTCTGCTGACCCACCTTCAAACTGGAAAGGCGTAGCATTGCTGGGGTGGTGCCATTGGACAGAGATAGTCTAATGGGTGGAAAAATCAAAGAAAGGTAAACACAATCAAAGACAATTTTATGTGTGACGCATCAATCCATTTCCGCCTCCCCCCAGATCTAATTAGGACAAGAGGAAAAAGACAGCACGTGCACACCCCTCAATAGTGTCCGGGGAACGGTATAAAAGGGCTGGCAGCTCTGCCCTCCAACATCAACTTGCATTTTCCTCTCGCTTCCGAAGCTCTCCTCCTTGAAGACCCAGGTAAGATTGACGGGAGGGGGATCGTTGCAAGCAGTGGGGAGAACTCTCCATGCATTGGGGGGTGTTTGACGTCAAGGTTGGTGCCATGCCTGGTGCTTCTGCTGCTTTTGTTTCCGCATTGCTTTGGGGGGTTCTTATGCACTGTTAGAGGGCTGCAGCCCCCTAGCTGTGCACTAGGAAAGTGGGGGTTCAGACTTTGCCTCTCCCAGGCCAGGTAAGCAACGGGTTGCAAGTCATAGAATCATAGAGTTGGAAGGGACCTATAAGGTGATCTAGTCCAACCCCCTGCCTGTAGCAGGAAATGCTCCCAGAGCATCTCCAGCAGGTGCCTGTCAAGCCTCTGCTTGAAGGTCTCCAGTGAGGGAGAATCCACCATCTCCCTCCAGTGGCAATCTGTTCCTCTGTCAAACCACCCTGACCATCAGGAATTTCTTCTGTCTATGTTTGCTAGACTGCAGAGTCACGCTATGGACTCAGCAGTCCATAGCGTGACTCTGCAGCGGCCATGTGGACTTAGGTGAGTCCTGGCCCATCCATTAGGTCAATTGAAGCTGGTGGCTCAGGCAACAGGTTGGTGGTGGGGGAACACCCATTTCTGCCTGCCTTTTTTCTCCACTGCTCCTCCTTCTCCCCCAAGACTTCCAAAGGAAAAGGAAGAGGCCTCAGAGGGGAAGCGGGAAGATGAATGCAAGGAGCATTGGAGAGTGGGCGGGGCAGCATGTGGTAGAAAATGAAAATATAACTGTGTCATCACTTCCTGTTGTGATATCCCTTCCAGGGCATCGTTTTGCCCTCTGCACGGGGTTACACTTCCATTAGCTATGCTACTGCACAGGATCCCATTGGCCACTGTGAGCAACAGGATACAAGATCCAGGGCGCAATCCTATACTGCACCGGAATAGCGAGGCTGGCCGGCCTGCGCCATATCCCAACGCAATATAGGTGAGGCTGGAGCCTCCCCACAGCAAGGGAACATTTGTGCCCTTGCTGTAGGTGAGGCTCCAGCCTCCCCTATGTGCTCCTCGGATCGCGCTGGCTAAACAGCCGGCGCAGATCTGAGGAGAACACGTGGCCCAAATCGGAGCCTCACGAACAGGCCTAGGATTCAGCCTTATGGCCAAATCCTGGGCCCGCCCACCTCCTGTCCAGAAACGCCCTCCCCTGCCCCAATCTCTAATGGTGCCTCCCTTGCGTCAGCCTGCGGCACCAACACTGGTCGGTGCCCCTGCATCAGCTATAATGGCATGGCACCAACACAACCATGTTGCATCAGCGCCACGCTCCCTATAGGATGGCACTGCCCATGCTTTCGGTTTCATCCAGGAGGACTCCGGTTGTGCTTCCTCAGATAAGTTGGGGTAAAACTTAGAGGGGTGTCTGGCTATAATTTTGTCTGATTTTACCCTCCATTGTTTCTCCTATGCTGAGGACAGGAGCAAATCACTGCAGTGAGGGGAGAGTGAGGGAAATGTTGCATGTGAAAAGGAGCATAACAACCCCCACAATAATGATAGACAGCATTGAATTGGTGTGGGGAGGAACAGATTCAAACTGCAGGGGGAAAAACCACAGCAAGCATAAATGCAGACACTTTGCAGACAATCAACAGGCAGCTGATACCCCTCTGACCCCTGACTGACCCTGAGATAAGACAAGGAAGCAATTGACAGCTCCTTTACTTGCAAAAATGTCTTGTCTTATATGCACAATACATTCTTCAGTCTCTGCTTGAAACTTGGTATTTGAATCCCAGCTCCTTTACACAGCTTCTGCCTCAGCCATGCCTCCTTGTGGCTTATTCACATGGGGTTTTTTTCCTTCCCCAGATCTCAGTAAGATGGCTTTCTGTGGATCCATCTGCAGCAGCCCTTGTGGCTACGGCTACGGCTCTGGCTCCGGCTCCGGCTCTGGCTACATCTGTGGGCCCTACTCCAGAGGCATTTCATCCTACGGACTGGTCCCGGTTTACGGCATGGGCTCCTACTCCGGAGGTGGCTCTGGCATGGGCCTGGGCTCCAGTGTCTCCTGTACTGCTCAAACACCACCATCCGAAGTAGTCATACAGCCACCCCCAGTCGCAGTCATCATCCCAGGAGCCACTTTGTCCTCATCGAACGAGCCTGTCGGTGTCTCCTACAACTCACCCTGCAGTGATGGCTATTCTGGCTTGGGGTATTCCAGTGGGGGGCTCTACGGGGGACTCTATGGAGGACTCAGCGGAGGACTCTCTGAGGGTTACGGCAGACTAGGATATGGGGGCTGGAGAGGGTATGGCAGGAGGTGCCTGCCGTATTACGGGTCTTATGGTGGTGGTAGCTATGGGTCTTGCGGACCCTGTTAAGAACGAAGCTTTGGCTTGAACCGGAACAACCTGGCGATGGAAACAAGACGGCCACCTTGAGTTCTGAGCGTGTGCAGCAAGCAGAAGTGCTCAGCACCACCAATCTCAAAGTCAATTGCCTCCCTTCCCTATAGTCAGTAGTGTCAGCCTGCCGGTATGCTGGGTGCGTCTTCCGGGTGAGCGGCAGCGTGACTGCAGCGTTCTGTTGCATAACGGCGAAAGCCCGCCCGCTACGGGCAGGCTTTCGCCATTACGCAACAGAACGCAGCAATCACGCTGCCGCTCACCCAGAAGACATGCCCAGCGTACCGGTAGGCTGACACTACTGCCTATAGTCCTTTATCTGATTCTCACCCCTCCTATGTTATCCATGTACTTTTCCATTTCCAAATACTGTCATATCATTGCTGTATGATGCTTTGTGCAGGTGTGGGGGGAAAAAAGGCTCTGTCTGGTTTTCTGTGTTTTCTAGAGTTGGTAATCTCTGATCCTGAGTGTTATTTTGCTTCTCTGTCTTTCTCCATGGTTTCCACCCCCCCACCCCCCACCAATAAACCTCAGTGCAACATAATAACTGCTTATTTTCTAGAGTCTGATTTGTTGGCTTGTGGTTCAATGGTTCAGTGGTGCCACCATTGCAAGTAGTGGTCTGTGGTCAGTTTTGAAGCTCAGGAGTTCAAGAAAATAAGAAGAGCCCCGCTGGACCAGGCCAAGGCCCATCTAGTCCAGCTTCCTACATCTCACAGTGGCCCACCAAAGAGCTCACAAGACAACAAGATGCTTGCATGTCGTTGCCACTCTGGCATTCTGAGATAGCCTGCTTCTACAATAAGGAGGTTGCATCACCCATCATGGCCTGTAGCTTGTGATAGACATTTCCTCCAGAAATCTGTCTAGTCCCCTTTTAAAGGCATCCAGACCAGTGGTGGGATTCAGCCAATTCTCACCTATTCTGCAGAACCGGTTGCTAATTTTAGGTTGGGAGAGGGAAGACAGGCAGCGGCCGCCCTGAAGAACCGGTTGTTAATATAGAACCGGTTGTTAATTTATTTGAATCCCACCACTGATCCAGGCCTTCAGGTGTCAACACCATAAGAACATAAAAAGAGCCCTGCTGGATCAGGGCCCATCTAGTTGAGCTTCCAATATCTCACAGTGGCCCACCAGATGCCTCAGAGAGTACACAAGACAAGAAGTCTGCTTCCCATTGCCATTCCCCTGCAACTGGCACTCCGAGGTAGCCTGACTCTAAAATAAGGAAGTTGTACCATCTATCATGGCTTCTAGCCTGCGATGGACGTTTCCTCCAGAAATCTGCCCAGTCCCCTTTGAAAGGCACCTGGGACATGATACCCCTCAGGTCCACAGCCACAGAGCCAGATATTGACTGGGACTTACCCCCAGGTAAGCTTGGGTAGGATTGGAACGTGGAGCATGAGTTGCACATTGTCTCTCAGGCAGCCCTCAGGAAAGATGATGGCCAAGAAGTGGGCCTAGGCAAAAGTATCAGTTTTCCTCCTCCTGAGCCTTGTGCTCCTTCTCAGCTGAGGTCCTTTTGTAAAAAAATTTTAAGGGTAGCATCTGCTGATGAGGTCACCGTTCCTGCTATAGGAGAAGCCCTGGAATTCCACTCTCCCTTGCTCAAAATTAGATTACTCTGAAACTGGTATGTATACTGGTATGTATACTGGTATAACTGGTATGGACAAGTTTCAAGCTCTAGGACCTCCTTCAGTACCAGGCCATGCAGAATAAATGACAATATCATATATACAACCTAAAGGCAGTGGCACCACTATTTACTTATTTTAATAAGTTGCCCAGCAAATCAGTAACCAACAAAAAAACAGCGGCCAACTTGATGACACGCACACAACTAAATACACGAAGCTCTGATACATGGATATGAGAGCTGATCCGTGCTAACACTTGATTGGTTCCCTGCTGCGTCATAACAACACTGCATTGGCTCTCAGAACTGTCAGTTTCATTGGTCAGTTTTGAGTTCAGGAAATCCACTTTTTGTTCCATAATGCAGTGCTGTTTTCTTTTTTTCCTGGTTTTTCAGCTATAACTTTTGATAGAATGCTGCTATTTCAATCTGGTTTGTTCCACTGCATTCTGCTGTAAATTCCACATCATGTGATACATAACATGATGCTATTATTCAAAAACACCAAGATTTTGCAAGTTTTGGAAGAAGCAGTGTCACCATCCCCCATGCATGTCACCCGGCATGGCCCACACACCCCAGACCCCCCAGCAATGCCACTGGTTTTGAGAGATGGGAGAGGCAGCTTTTCCCCTTTTCATGCTCCCCAACGGTTCCCCTGCTACAAAGCAAAAAAAGCACCTGGATTTAGAGGTTATACAGGACAGAGTGAATTGCGTTTGCCACCCCTCCACCCCCCCGGACATCCTGCACCCTGGAGATAGGAATGAATGTTGGAAGCAGAGTGCCGAGGGGTGAAAGACAAGAGCAGAGAAGCCGCCGTTCTCACCAACAATGTGCCTGCTGCGCACTTGGACGCATGAGTGACGGATGAGTCAATTTGAAGGGATGAATAGTGCAGACAGATTGGGGAGATTGCCTGAGCTGAGCCAACATTGGGCTGCCAAAGCTCCGCTCTCCTCCCACAAACCGGCCCCTAAGGCTGGATCTGCCAATTGCCAGCATCAGCCCTGCCTTTTGGTGCACCTCCTCTGAGCAGTGACGCGTGTTCGAATTTGAACTGGAGCGCGTTCCATTTCCAAACAGCCCTTGGGCAAGAGAACAGGACGGGATGCAAAAATCACACCACCTGCCTCAGTTTGCACTTCCCTTCCCTGTTGTCCCATACCCTATCATTATTGCTTTCTCGCAAAGCCCTGTTGGCTCAGGCAGCACACTGGAAGCGCAATCCAACCAGTGGTGTCATTCAAATGATTTAGGAACAGGAACTCACTATTGAGTTCAAATTCAAATGTTGGGGGGGGGGGAAAACCCCGGAAGCAGCCACGGATCCCGTTAGGATCCGGAACGCCTGTTCTGGTCCGTTCCCCCTGAATGACATCACTGCCTTCTCCCCAGTGGGCTGCAGACTCACCAGAGCGGCTGCTGACTCCACGTGTGTGGCTGGAGGGAGCAAGGAAGGGGGGCTGTGCAGGACGGGACTCTGGAGTCGCTCCCTTTAACCCTCTGAGTGCCGGCCAACCAAGAAGAAAAGCTCTTTGCAGAGGAATGGGGGGGAGAGTGATGTGGGCGGAGTCAGCCCTAATTTTAACTAGTGGAACTGAGTTCCCGCGCGTTCCCCCTGCATGACATAACTGCCCTCAGCCCTTTTGGGGGGGGGGATACGTACCCGTGAACCTCTGCCATGGCTCTCCCCGCCAACCGAGAACCTCTTTGTGGCCTGTTCTGTGTGGCTTCCGCAGAAGGAGGAAGACACCTGGGGCCCCTGAGGGCACGCAGAAAGTGTGGGGGTGGCGGGCAAAGGCAAGAGACGGCTCTGACGGCCCCCTCCGCCACCCCTCATCCTTGTTCTGCCTCCTTTCGCTTCTCTCCCACTGGCAGTGCAGACACTGTGCCTGTGTCCCCCCTCCCCAGCCATGGTGCCGTCCTTGGGGGAGAGCCCAAAGCGGGGAGTGGAGACCCCCCCCACTCCTCCCTCCCTCGTCACCCAGCGTCTGTGCCGGCTTGAGGATGTTCCCGCGCGACTGGTCCGGGGTAGACCCTGGCAGAGCCCATCTCCCTCGCGGCCCCCTGGGAGTTCCCGAGGACGGTGGGCTTCTCCGTCGCTGCAGCCGAGGCGGCTTCTCCGGCCCAGGAGTGGGCCCTGCCTGGCCCGTGCCGCTGCTGCTGAGCTGGGGCTGCTGCCTCTGCCTTGGACTGGCGGTGACGCCACTGGGGCTGCGCAGGGCTGGGGCTGCCTTGAGGAGATGCAGACCTCTGGGCAGGCGGCGTAGGGTGCAGGTCGCCAGGGAACGGCCAAGGGCAGTGGTGTCATCTAAATGATTTAAGAACAGGTACTCACTTTTGACTGGCACGTGTCGGGACCCGCCCACCGGAAGTGATGTCATAAGCCGGAAGTGAGGTCGTGGCAGGAAGGGACAGGAAAAAAGCCCTTTTTGAGGCCTCAGACTATTTTAAACTGACCCAACAGTTGCAACAGTATTCCACAGCACCCCCAGAACATGTTAAGGAGGCCTGGCATCATGTTAAAGTGACCCAACAGTCCCAAAACCCCAGAGCAGCTCATTTTTCAGTGGCAAGGCAAGGCAAGGCTCCGCTCACTGCCTGCCTGGCTCTGAGAACGTGCAGGCAACTCAAACGTGCAGGAAATTCAAACGTTGCAGGGGGCAGAGTCGACGAATGGGTGGGCGAATGGGCGGGGCCAGCCGTAATCCTAGAAACCGGTACTCGCGTACCCCTGCATACCCCCTGCATGACATCACTGGCTAAAAGCCATCGCAAACACCACACACACCTGAGTCACACCCCCAGCCTTCCTTCAGCTGGGCAAGGGCAACTTCAGCAGTTGTACATGAGAACCAGGAGAGTGTGGGGTGCCTGCAGTACATAGAAGCACAGAACTGAACAGTGCAATTCCCAGGCCCAGAGCAGGACCCCTGCGCTTGGAGAGCACTGCCGAACAGCTCTCTTTAGGCCCACCTCGACCCCAGGTTGGCTGGCATGGATGATGGACACACACACACCCCCGCCAAAGCACAATTCTGGCCAACATTGGTGGCTGTTTCCAGCGAGTAAGATAGGTTTACATCCAGTGATGTCATTCAGGGGGAACGGACCAGAACGGGTGTTCCGGATCCTAACGGGCTCTGTGGCTGGTTCTTGGTTCCCGACAAGTGCCAATCAAAAGTGAGTTCCTGTTCCTAAATCATTTGAATGACACCACTGTTTACATCCCAAGTCTTACTAAACACAATGGGCTTACTTCTGGGTAAGGTTAACAACAGAGTTAACTACCATGGCCTGTCCGCAGATCACACTCCCTCTCTCCAGCGGTGTCATCCTACCGGTTCGCTGGGCGGAGTTTCTTTGCTCGCTGGGAGGGTTTCCGCTGCAGCGGGTGGGCTTTCGCCATTACGCAACAGGAGGCAGCGAGCATGCTGCCGATCACCACGGAAACCCTCCCAGCGAGCAAAGAAACTCCGCCCAGCGAACCGGTAGGATGACACCGCTGCCTCTCTCCCAACAGGCAGCCCAGATGCAGCAGTAAGGAGCAGGTTCTGGGAACTTCCAGCAGAGGGCAGCAGACGCCAATGAGCCTAGAATCACCCATTCTTTCTTTCTTTGTATCAAAAGCACCTACATTAATATAATTTTATACCTATATCAAAATATATTTTTAGAATAAAAGGAAAGGTTAAACCTAGATATCATTCGCCCAGTACTGGGCCATGTCCACAGCGTTCTCCCTTGCCAACATAAGCTCTTCCATTGTATGTGTAGAGAGGCACTGTGTGCATTGTAACATACGTGAGATGGTTTGTTCTTCTCCGCATTCACACAGCATGTCTTTTATGGGGAAACCCCATTTCCTCAGATTGTCCTTAGACCTTCCTTAAATTGCAGTTGACTTAATCATTTCCATACAGGCCACAGTTGTTCTTGGCCTGGCGGCGGGCATCCATGTGTTTGTGCCCATTCACTCGGCAACTCCTTGCTCGCTTCCCATAGTTCCAAAGCAGACTATGGCGACTGGTTATTGGGGGGGGGGGCAGTCCTAAGAAAGCTATTCCGCGATCTCAATCTTGACGGTGGGAGCTGATGGCCATACAGTGGGTGTGTTTCTAGGGACGTCACTTTAACCCACTCCTTCTGCGCTGTGCTTTCCCGACAAAATTTGGGAGGGGGAAAGCCAGCTAGGTAATGCACCTTTTGTACTGGAGTCATTTTAGGCATCTTGTGACCAATCTTGCCGTTTCATTTAATGCCACATCCACCTGTTTTGCATGATTATCAGACAGAGCTGGCATATTCTCCAGCCGAGTGGCATAGTGCTAAAGCGGAAGTCTTTAATGCACATGGTTGGGCACCTCAGGTTGTGTCTGTTATTTTCCTCAGGATATTATTTCTGGCGAAAACCTATGGCTTGGTGTTAAAACAGTGATTCTTAAAAGCATACTCTGGTTTGTTTCATTGCATTCTGCATTAAATTACCTTTCCAATGATGGTCTTATTCATACCATACCAAGGTTTTCGCAATTTTGGCCACTAGTGACAAGCTCAGCTTGTGACAATACTAGTGACAATACTCTCTTATCCAGAAAAAAGCTTTTTGCCCGGTGCAATTGCACCCCCCCCTGCACTCCTTTAGCTACACCCCTGTGTGACTGATGGGGCATTGGGAGTTCCCCAAATGGTAGCGGTCTTGCCAACGTTCTGTGCAAATGTCCAATCTGGAGAAGGGGCTGGGGGCCTTAGTTCTGGGGGGTTCCTGCCTGGTGCCTCCTGCTGGTGCTTCTGTACCTGGCTTATGGTGGGGTCTTCCCCAGAGTAAACAGGTAAATGAGGAATGCGGAAATGAGGAAAACAAAGCGGCACGACTGGTGTGGAAACTCTTTTCAGTGACAGGGACGTCAATAGCCAACTGCAGCAGCACGATTCGTCCGAGTCGTGAGATTGGCAAGCACTCCACTGCAAGAGGACTGAGCAAGACTAGCGCTGACACAGCTGAGGCTGTGGGTGGCCCAGGGAACTGACTGGCACCGTTCGGAGAGACACCCTCCTCTTGCTCAGGTGGAAGACCCTGTGTGGTGTCCCGGGCAGGCCCAGCCAACCTGCAGAACGAAAACCCTCCACATTTCAGGTGCAGAGGCTGGGATGCTCCTCCACTCTCACACTTACCCCCCCCCCACACACACACATAAGAAGAGCCCCACAGGAATCAGGCCAAAGGCCCATCTAGTCCAGCTTCCTGTATCTCTCAGCGGTCCACCTGATGCCTCAGGGAGCACACAGGACAACCAGAGGCCTGCACCCAGTTGCCATTCCCTTGCACCCATCACTAAAATAAGGAGGTTGCACCAGCCATCTGGCCTGTAGCCCATGACAGACCTTTCCTCCAGAAATCTGTCCAGTTCCCTTTTAAAGGCATCTAGGCCAGATGCCAACACCACCCCCTGTGGCAAGGAGTTCCACAGATTAATTACCCGCTGGGTAAAAAAGTATTTCCTTTTATCCGTTCTAACTCCCCCAACACTCAATTTTAGCGGATGTCCCCTGGTTCTGGTGTTGTGCGAGAGGGAAAAGAACCTCCCTCTGTCCACTCTATCCATCTGCTGCAGAATTTTGTACAGTAGGTGCCCTCAACCCCACTTTCCCCCAATGGTGGTGGGAAAACATCTTGGGTATGAGGCCAGTGCAGCCTTCTCCCTGGCTGGCACTGGTGTGCCAAGGGGGGGTGTCAAACACTGTCTTCATTGGCAGGGATTGGGGCCGAGCGCAAAATGGCCACTAACCGCACTAGTGAGGCAACTCAGTGTGTGTGTGTGTGTGTGTGTTTCCCTGAGGATTTTCTCAGCAAGCAGGCAGGGGGCGCTGCAGAATCTCACTGGGGGTGGGGGGGTGGGGAGAAGTTGCACAGGCGGGCCATGACCTTGGCAGAGCTGCTTTGGCTGCCTCGCCTCCTAATTAACCCGGCCCGGGTCATGCATTGTTAATGCCATCGATCTGCACTTCTGCTGCCGCCAAAGTGAATTCATGATGAATTCAATCCAAAAAGAGCTTTGCAGGCAGGCAGAGAAGCCCAGAGCCAGAGGCGAACCTAACCTCCAGGGGAGAATCCACCCAACATTGAGTACTGGAAGAGTTAGAACAAATAAAAGGAAATACGTTTTTACCCAGCGTGTAATTAATCTGTGGAACTCCTTGCCACAGGAGGACTAGATGGCATCTGGCCTTTAAAAGGGAATTGGACCAATTTCTGGAGAAAAAGTCCGGAATTTAGTTTAGAGCTAACTCCTTATTTTTGAACAGGGCTCTCCAAACCTTGGCCCTCCAGAAGGGTTTTACCTGGTCCTGGGGCACTCCACTTTTCATCTCTCTCCATTCTGAAAATTGCCCATTGACCCCCACTCTCTGTTTCTTGGCCCTCAACCAATTCTGGATCCATAAGAGGACCTGCCCTCTTATTCCCTGTGAAGTTTCTTCAGCAGCCTTTGGTGGGGGACTGTGTCAAACGCCTTCTGAAAATCCAGGTATATGATATCCACAGGTTCACCCACATCCATGTGCCTGTTGACCTTTTCAAAGAATTCCAAAAGGTTCGTGGGGCAAGACGTACCCTTACAGAAGCCATGCTGACTTTCTTTTAACAGTACTTGTTCCTCTATGTGTTTTAGGATTTTATCTTTGATGAGGCTTTCCACCATCTTACCCGGAACAGACGTTAGGCTGACCGGCCTGTAGTTTCCAGGGTCCCCCCTTCTCCCTTTCTTAAAGATTGGTGTGACATTGGCGATCCTCCAATCCTCTGGCACCGTGGCCATTTGAAGGGACAAGTTGCATACTCTGGTTAAGAGGTCAGCAACTTCGTTCTTTAGTTCCTTAATAACTCTTGGGTGTATACCATCTGGCCCTGGTGACTTATTTATATGTAGTTTTTCAATTTGATCTAAAACATCTTCCTTATTAACCATTATCTGATTTAATTCCTTAGTTGTTCTTATCATCCTCAGTGGGCTGTGCAAACCGCTATTCTGAACAGTGCTGAACAGAGGGCGGAGGAGGGGGGGGCACTGGGAACCAAAGTCTTGTAAAGCTGGGTGGGTCCTGGAACCAAGTGCGCAGTGACCAGAAAAAGTTGGCCAACTGCTGGTTTGAAGAGTCCTAGTTCAGAGAGGAATTGATGGTTTCCCCTTCCCCATAGGCCCCAACACGGGAGGAAATCGCCCACAGCTGGTCACATCTGGAGGCGACATTAGCAGATGGTTTGGGGGTAGTCCCTAAAGCAACAAAGATGATCAGGAGGCTGGAAAACAAGTCCTACAAGGAAAGGTTGAGGGAACTGGGTATGTTCAGCTTAGAGAAGGCTGAGAGGGAATATGATAACCCTCTTCACATATCTGAAGGGATGTCATGAGGAAGAAGGGACAAATTTGTTCTCGTCTGTCGGTAGAACTCAGTCCAATGGGTACAAACTGCTAGAGAGGAGATTCTGGCTGAACATAAGGAAGAATTTCTTGGCGAAAAGGGCGGTTTGACAGTGGAACAGATTGCCACTAGAGGGAGGTGGTGGATTCTCCCTCACTGGAGACCTTCAAGCAAAGGCTTGACAGGCACCTGCTGGAGATGCTCTGGGGGATTTTCTGCTACAGGCAGGGGGTTGGACTAGATGGCCTTGTAGGTCCCTTCCAACTCTACGATTCTATGGTACTTTGGGGAGCCGGGGGGATTTCCTCCCCCGCCCCAAATTCCATGGCTTCTTTTGGGGTAGGCTTCCCATGGCATGCAGGAACCAGCGGTGCCCCATGAGTGGGGGAGGCCAGTCCACACGTGCGTCTCCCCTCCCCAGCCCAGTAATCTGCTGCTTGTGACCCACAACACCCCCATACACAAATCCGTGAGAGCGACACCCTACCCGGCACTTCACACACACACGCACGCATGCACGCACACACACAAACACACACGGTGAGTGTAGGCAGTGAATTGCGGCTGTGAAATGCTGGCTTTGCCGTGTCTCCAGCCCCCGCCCCCGCCCCACGTGTGCTCAGTTCCCTGAAAATTCACTCTCTGTTTCAAAAGATAATAATAGTTTAAGAACAATCGAGGTGTTAATAAGAAGATGCCTTCAATGTCACTGTTTGCCCATTTTGGTGGAGCAGAGACTGCGTGGAGGGGGGGAGCTGAAAACGGAAGCAGGAGCAGAGTGTGTGTGTGTGTGGGGGGGTACACAACTAATTGCCCTTGGAAGTGGGACTGCAGTACTGGGCAGGGCTGCCCCCAATGCCAAACTGTGGGAGACAAAGCAGACCCCCATGGCTTTGATTTCTAGCCTTGGAAAAACTCCAGTTGCTATTTTGGGGGGGGGGGGGATAAAAACCACCCAACCCTTTTGTGCAGTTGCTAGGAACCCTGCTACAGACCCTGGGAAAGGGAGGTCAGCTGCACCTTGAGCCAGCCCCGATGCTCCGTGGGAAGGCTGGCGTGAGGCTGTTCAGAGCTGGGGCGGTGCACGTGGGGAAGAGGGGCTTTCGAGGGACTGAGTGGGGCAGGGTGAGATTTGCCAGGGGGTGGAGAAAGCACGTCTGCCAATGGTGAGAAGCACCTGTGCACACAAGGGACACGCACGGTGCCCCTCCCGCCCGAATCCACCAGCCCCAGACCCAACAGAAGGCGGCAAGGCAGGGCTCTCTGGTGAGATAAAGCTCTATTTCCGTTCCTTCCCAGTTTCCAGTGACATCTCTGTGCAAGTCCCGTCCGATAACGACCGCCCGATTCCCTGGGTGCCGAGTCTCCTGCTGGCTCACTCCGGGCCATTGCTGGAGAATCTGTGCCAGGAACGTGGCTGTGCCCACGGACAGCGTTTTGCCCCCTCACCCAGGGGCAGAAAGGGGAGGCTGGCAGCCTGTCCACCCGTCCGTCCCCCCCCAGCTCTTGGTGAACCGACCTTGTAAACAACACACAGTCCCAGCCCTCCTGGTGCGGCCTGCCCGCCCAGCCCCACAACTAACAGGCGTGGCTCCCCCCTCCCGCAGAAAGCAGCTCTGGGGCAGGGGCTCCAAGGCGAGCTTGTCTCCGGAGCAGAGGTGGCTGCAGCAGCCCCTTCCACGAGTCTGGCTGGGCCGCCACTGGAGAGGGGGAGCAGAGTGGGCTGCAGAGGTGGGGCGGGAGGTGGGGGGGGGGTCGGTGGCCCTTCTGCCACCAGTAAGGCACGGGGGAAGCTGCGATGGCACTGGCAGGGGTGTGGCAACCGGATCTCTCCCCCCCCTGCCCAGCCTAAGCAAGAAACCTCCAACCACAGCCCGCCCCAGAGAAGGAAGCGACTGGGGCTAGGAAGGGGCTGAGGCTGCAGCTGTGGGAGGGGAAGGAAGAGGGGGCCCGTCCTGCCCCCTCCCAGCCAAATGGTCCATGGGGTGTCCAGATGTGGGGACAGCTGCTTTGTAGGTTTTCCCCGTCTGGCAGAGGAAGATTCTTCCAGGGTGGCTGCCTTCCTTATGGGGGGGGGGAGCACGGCTGGAAAAACCCAGGAGAATCCGGCCAGGCTGCCCCCTTCCTTCTGTCCTGGACCCCTTGAAAAAGCAGAGGGCAGGCAGGGAAGGGGGGCAGGCAGAGCCCCCAAGGAGGGCCCCAAAGAGACAAGCTCGGGGGCAGCAGCAGTGGAGAAGAGGCGGCTGCGGGTGTTGGGGGGCAGGCGGGCTGCCGTGCTGGGGTGCGGGGGCTACTCGATCTCCAGGATGAGGTCGTCCCCCTCCAAACTCATGTCCGGCTTCACGTAGACCTTCTTGATGGTGCCCGACAGGGGCGAGTTCACCACGGTCTCCATCTTCATGGCGCTCAGGACGCAGAGCGGCTGCCCCTTGGCAATGGCCGCCCCCTCCTTCACCTTGATGTCGATCACCTTCCCGGGCATGGGGGCTCCGATCTGGCCCTTGACGTCCTTCAGGGCCTTGGGGTGGAAGTGCATCTCCTGGGGCAGGGAAGCAGAGAGGACGCAGGTGGGAAGGAGAGGAAGGAGGGTCTCACTGCGGGATCGTTTTCTACGCAGGGTGCTGAGCTGTGTCCTGCTGAGCACGGCATTCAGCCGTGACCCCCCCATCCTCACCCCCCCCTTTCTGCAGTGGCACAGGCAGCAGCGCCCTGTCGTCCTCCTGACGTCCTGCAGCTGAGCTCACAGGTCAAAACCAAAGCCAAACCAGCAGGCCGGACTGCGGCTGGACTCTGGGACCAGAGGAACTGGGGGAGAGGGCCTGGGCTACGGAGTCCTGCCCGGCCCCTGGAGTCTCTGGCAGGAGAGGCAGCAGCAGCCCATGCAGCCCAGGATGCTTGGCGGCTGGGGGGCGATCCCCCCCCTTTGACCCCTTTCTCGAGCTCGAGTCGCGGCTCACTGCCCGCCCTGCAGCTGGTCGGCAGCGGAATTCAGCTTAAACGGCTAAGACGTGCTTGAGGAGAGAAGGGGCCGTGTTAGTCGTCAGTAGGAAGCCCGGAAGCCCCGGGCAACGGGGGCTGCACAAGCCCTGCACAAAGAGGGGGGGTGGGTGCGCACCCCGGGGCGCAGCCCAGGCTGCCAGCCCCCTCCCCTTCTCACACACACCCCCACTCACCTTCATGGCTTTGGTGTCCTTGACCAGGATGGAGCGCAGCTGCCCGTTCAGCTCGAAGAAGACCTCCCGCTGGCCGGCCCGGTTGATGTCCCCCAGCGCCAGGGCCTTGATGTGCAGCGTCTTGCCCCGCTCCAGTTCCACCTGCAAAGGGGGGGGGCAGAGGGAAGGCCGTCAACTGCCCGTTCTCTCACCTGGCCCTTGAGGTCTGCCATCAGCCTCGCCTGCAAGGCCCCCTCCCACCCCAGAGGCACCCACGGGAGGGCAGCCCCAGCTCCGGATTGCCTCCACACAGCTCTCCCGGATCCGGGTCCACCAGCCTTGCCTGGTAGAGGCTGGAGGCTCTCTGCACCTAAATTATTCAAGAGATGGATGAAGTGGCTAGAGGGATGTTCTTTTCCTTCTCCCACAACATCAGAACCTAAGGACAGCCACTAAAATTGAGTGTAGGGAGAGTGAGAAAGAAAATACTCTTTTATCCAATGGATCATTCATCTGTGGAACTCCCTGCCACAGGAGGTAGTGATGGCATCTCGCCTGGGTGCCTTTGAAAGAGAATTGGACAGATTTCAAGAAGAAAAAGCCATCACAGGGTATGATGCCTGTGGTATAAGCCATGATGGGTATGTGCAACCTCCTAGTTTTAGGAGGCTGTCTCTGAATGCCAGATATAAGGGAGTGGCAACAAGATTCAAATACCTTGTGTGCACCCTGAGACCCACCATAGGTGGGCCACTGTGAGATGCAGAAAGCCGGACTAGATGGGCCTTTGGCCTGATCCAGCGGATCTCTTCTTAGGTTCTTAAGGCCCAGATTGGGTTGCAAGTTATTATAGCTCTCTCCCCACAGACAGGATAGCAAATTCTCTTTTATTTACCTCATATTTACCCTCAGAATTTTACCTCAGAATGTACCTCAGAATGCCAGATACAAGGGAGTGGCAACAGGATGCAGGCAGCCTGTTGTCTCGTGTGCTCCCTGAAGCATCTGGTGGGCCACTGTGAGATGCAGGAAGCTGGACTAAATGTTTTATTTACCTCAGAATTTTACCTCACAATGCCAGATACAAGGGAGTGGCAACAGGATGCAGGCAGCCTGTTGTCTCGTGTGCTCCCTGAGGCATCTGGTGGGCTTCTGTGAGATGCAGGAAGCAGGACTAGATGGGCCCTTGGCCTGATCCAGTGGGGCTCTGCTGATGTTCTTATGATAACCAGGAGGGGCTCTGTGGCTCCTCTTGGCCTCCACACACTTGATTCAATGACCTTCCCAGTTCTGCTCTTGGGGAGGAGGAAAAGAAAAAGTAGAACCCCCACCCCCACCCCGGCCTTGTGTCTTTTTCCTTCATGCTTAAGAACAGAATCAGATTCTGTGCATTACAAGGGGGGGCAGAGATTATTCCTCTTTCCGATTAACCATCCCAGGGGGGAGGACTGAGGGGGGTCTTTGTCGTGCAGGTGCCCTTGAAGGCTATACTAAGGATAGAGCAGCTCTGGGGGCACATTTGTGGTCTCCGCCATGGGGGGGATGCTAGGAATGGAGAGACGCTGCCAGGATCCAAGAACAGGGAGGGCCTTAGGAATGGAGGTGGGGAGTGGCCTCAGGCAGCTGGCCAGGTCCTGGGAACCACCCACCCACCTGGGCCAAGGGCCCGCCAACCACAGGCTGTCGTGCTTCCTGGGCTCCAGGGAGGAGCCCTGCACCAGTCCACCCACCCCCCAAGACTGGGGGAGGGAGGTAGGGTGGCACAAGCTGAGGCTGCGGCCTTGCACACAGCGGGCTCCTTCTGGGTCCACCTCCGGCCAGGGCTGCAGACCTGCCTGATCTGTGACCGGACCAGTGCAGACAACCCCGAACGAGCTGGGGCAACGCAGGCGGACTCTGCAGAAGGCGGTGACCCATGCTTCCACGGGAGCCCCCACCCCAAGACCCCCAATCAGCTGGTGGTGGGAAGGGGAGGGCTGAGGCCAAGTCTGGGGGTGGGCAGTGTGTGAGGCCTCAGCCTGCCGGGTGGGCCCCCCCCATTCCAGAGGATTGCGGGGAGCCCCTCCCCCAACCCCATGCGCGCACACCTCAAACTCCTCGGCGATCTTGGGGCCCTCCAGGAAGAGGCGGGTGTTCAGGCACTCAACGGGCCCAAAGTTGGCCGTGAACTCCTTGAACTCATCGAAGACCTTGGGGTACATGGCGGCCGAGAGGACGTCCTCCGGGGTGATCTCCTCCTCCTCGTGCTTCTGGCGCAGATCCTGCTCCAGCTTCACAAAGTCCATGGGGGGCAGGGAGGCCCCCGGCCGGCCCTCGATGCGGGGCAGGTCCTTCAGCACCTGGGGGCAGCCAGAGGTCAGTGGGTGGGGCAGTCTTTGATGGAAGGGCTGGGAAACCAACATGGACTGGACATGGACAACCAACCCCTCCCCATGGACTGGATACGTGGGGAGTCCCTGCTGCTGCCCCAGAGAGTGCGCAGGAGAGTCTTGCCGGCTGCTGAACCACCAAGCTTCCCTGTGAGGGTTTTTCCAAGTGGCTTCTAAAACTCCCCAGTGCTAATTCAGCCATCACACCTGCCAGCCAAAAATGTGGACCCGGTGGAGATGGGGCCCAAACAGCAGCATAGGGGTCGGATTTCAGAGGGTCCCCCCCACACTGGGGAAGAAGGGGTCAGGCGCGCAGCCCCCAGTCACTGTGCCTGTTTCCTCCACACCACAGCCAGTGCCCCCCACCCTGCAGCCTGGGGTTCTGCCCCTGCCCTCTTGCCTCCCGCACGGGCAGGGGCTGAGCTGTGGCTGCGAGGGGACATCTCCAGCGACGGCAGCTGGGCAGGAGCTTCTGGGCCCGCCCACCACAGCCCACCCTCCTCCTCCGCTCCCTCAATTCCGCGGTTACCTTGGACCGGAAGGGCTCCGGGAAGCCCCCGTAGGGGATGCCGATGGAGCCCTGCAGGAAGCCCACCACCGAGAGCGGGAAGGAGAGCTCGTCCGCCTGCGCCTCCACGTCCTCCCGCTTCAGGTTGTTCTGAACCATGAACTGCGCCAGGTCGCCCACGATCTTCGAGGAGGGGGTCACCTGGGGGGGGGAGAGAAGTGAGCCGTGGGGATGGGGGGAGGCCTGGCCTGTCACTCCCAACACAGGCCCACGGCTGTCCCCAGCAGGACCCAGCCAGGGCCGAAGGGTTGGCCCAGAGCTCTCTTGAGGGGGGCGTGTCCTCCCTGGGGGCCGCCAGCTGGGGGGCTGACCTTGGAGGGCACGCATGGAGAAGGGAGAGGACAGCTTGGGGAGGGGCAGCTCACCTTGATGAGGTCGCCCAGGAGCTTGTTGGCCTCCACGTAGGCCTTCTTCACCTCCTTGAACTTGTGGCCCAGCCCCATGCTGTGGGCCTGGAAGTGCAGGTTGGTGTACTGCCCCCCAGGGATCTCGTTCTCGTAGACATCGGCGTTGCCGGACTTCATGGTGGCCGTGCAGTCGAAGGCGGCATAGAGGCCCCGGGCCACCTCCCAGTACTCGCTGTAGTCAAAGACCTTCTCCATCTGGATCCCTGCAGAAAGGGAGGGGGTGGGTGGGTGGGTGTGAAAGGGGGGAGGAATGATGGGGGCCTCTCCAAACCCCGCCCCGCACTGCTTGCTCAGGCCTCACATCCCTCTTCAGAGCCGAGGGCAGCCGCAGGTCACCGTGTGGGCTTCTCTGCCCACCAGGCCTTGCTCCCTCAGTCGCCCACAACCCACACGCCCAGCCTGGAGGCCCTCACCTCTCTGTCAGGAATCCAGGGCTGCCCCATAAGAACACAAGAGCCAAAGGCCCACCTAGTCCAGCTTCCTGTATCTCCCAGTGGCCCACCAGATGCCTCAGGGAGCACACGAGACAACAAGATCCCTGCATCTGGCATTCTGAGGTAGCTGACTTCTAATGTAAGGAAGTTGCACCACCCATCATGAACCATAGCCCGCAATGGACTTTCCCCCCAGAAATCTGTCCAGTCTCCTTTTAAAGGCACCTAGGCCAGATGGCATCACCACCTCCTGGGGCAAGGAGTTCCACAGATTAATGACCCGCTAAGTGAAAAGGTATTTCCTTTATCTGTTCTCATTCTCCCAACATACAATTTTAGTGATTCCCTGGTTCTGGTATTGGGAGAGTGGGGAAAAATAAGAACATAAGAAGAGCCCCACTGGATCAAGCCAAAGGCCCTTCTATTGCAGCTTTCTGTATCTGACAATGTATCTGACCAGATGCCTCAGGGAGGACATGACACAACGAGATGCCTGCATCCTGCGGCCACTCCCCTGCAGTTGGCATTCTGAAGTTGCCTGCTATTAACATAAGGAGGTTGCACAACCCATCATGGCCTGCAATGGACTTTCCCCCCAGAAATCTGGCCAGTTCCCAAAGAGCATCCCTCTGTCTGCTTTATCCATCCCATGCATAATTTGTATGTATCAGTCAGGTCCCCCCTCAGGCTCCAGGGGCCAAACCATGGGCCCTTCTTGACCACAGCAATCAACCTCTGCATTAGCCTCCTGCAGCATGTTCCACCTAAGGCTCCCCTTGAAGCCTGTGAGGGGCCTGCGGTGAGCCCCAAAGGCAGCTGCTCAGGAGGGTCACTCTCAACCTGAGCTTGGACTGCTGGGCTGTCTCTCTGGGCCCAACCCCACGGGCCCCAATGAGCCTTCCTGGTTTGGGACCAGAGTACTTGACATCCTCCCTGCCTACCATGGGCCTGCATAAAACTTAAAGAAACTTTGCACCCAGCCCCCGGGGCCTTGCCCCCCCCCCCCGCAGACAGCTGGGCCTCTCCAGTGTGCTCCCAGACTGAGGTCTTGGCATCACGCTTAGAACTCGCTGCAGGGCTGGCCATTCCTGCAGCCGAGGGGCCTACCTGGGAGATCTCCGGGGCTCCTGGAGGTCCTCACTGTCCCCCCTGCCTGAAGAAAGTTTCCCTGCAGCCAGGATCCCTGACGGGCCACCCCGAGGTGCTTGTTTGGTTTGCAGGGAGTTGTCAGGCCGGGGAGCAGCCAAGGGCTCTACCATCTTCCCCGTTGAGAGGGGACTCTGCCACCTTTCACCCCACCCCCCGCCCGGGGGGGGCCCCCCCCCCTCTGCTGGGACACCCCCCTCACCGGTGTCGTGCTCGGTCCCCCGGGTGCAGGCCACCATGGCGCCCATGCTGGGCTGAGAGGTCATCCCGGACATGGCGTCCACCGCGACGTCCACAATGTCGGCCCCGGCAGCGGCACAGGCCAGCATGGAGGCCACGCCAGCACCCGAGGTGTCGTGGGTGTGGATGTGCAGCGGGACGCTGGGGAAGCGCTCGCGCAGCGCCCCCACCAGCAGGGCGGAGGCCCGGGGCTTCAGGACGCCGGCCATGTCCTGCAAGAGAGGAGAAGGGGGGCCGCTGAGGCGGGAGGGGCTGAGGAAGGGAGGAAGGTCTGGCGGGAGGGAGGGGGAGGGTGCAAGAGGGGGCAGTGGGAGGAGCCACAGAGAAGACGGAAACCAAACAGGGGGCACAGAGGGGGTTGAGTCCTCTGCCAGGCGTCTCCCCCCCCCCCGGCGGGCTGGCTCGAGCGGGGCCCGGGGGGGGGTCTTTCCTTCTCCCTCTCCCCGCCCCCCCCCCCCAGGCTAGTGGTATCAGTCTAGAGCAGTTCTCAAACATTTTAGACTGGGATCCACTTTTTAAAATAGTACTTGTGTCGGGACCCAACAGATGTGATGTCACTAAGCTGGAAGTGATGACGTAGGTGGAAGTGACATCATCAAGCAGGAAGTGTTGTCATTGTGACGTAATCAAATGACACTCCTGGAATACAAACTGGCATTCTTGGACTGCAGCAATCGCACAACTATGAAACATCCCTGACAGAAAGCCGGATGAGGACAAAATGTATTGTAAAAGCACTGAATTAAATTAAAAAACAAAAACCCTCACTTGAAAATTCGAACTGCTAACACGCACAAAAGGAATATAGCAAATGGTCTGCAGCTTCCAAGGTGGTGGCTCCCAGCTTTCTGCGACCCACCTGACATCAGGTCGCAACCCATCAAGTGGGTCCCGACCCACAGTTTGAGAAACACTGGTCTAGAAGGCTTGTTCAATGGGGAGAGAGGAGCTGCCTGGCCACAAGGGGGCCAAGAGCTTTCGCAGCCTCTTCTTGCCCCCCCTTGCCTGGAGCCCTCAGTTCAAGCTGCAGAGGACAGTTTCAGGCACAGCCCTTTGCCCCAGACTGAGCCCACTGCCCTGCCCCCTCCCCTGCTTTTCCGCCCTGCTCCCCATGGCCTCCCCTTTCTGCAACCCAGGGCAGAAAGAAAGGGGTTTTTCCCCCTCTGGCAGCCCCCCCCTCCCGGTCCCTCTCCACCCTCCTTCTTGCACCTCCTCCAAGCCGCTTTTCTTAGGGCTCTCCCCATGGCACGAGTCTCAGTCTCGGTCTCAGTCTCAGTCTCGGTCTCGGTCTCAGTCTCAGTCTTGCCCAGTCTCGGGAGCACGTGTGTCAGCACAGCGAGCCCCAGTTCTGCCCCGTTTCGACCCCAGGCCCTTGGCAGCAGTGATGTCATCCGAGCGCGCCAACTACCGGAACGCTCGGATGATTGACAGCCCTCCGCCCCTATGGCGGAGGGCTGCCACGCCCCCCCAAGCCTCACTGCGCCGGAATCACTCCATTTTAGAGTGATTCCGGACGCAAGGGAGGGCGGGCGGGCCCAGCGGCAGCTCGCCTGTCCTCCGAAGCAGCGGCGCAGCCCGGGACCTCCGCGGAACTAGCGGAATGGAGTACCGGGCCGATCCGCCTGAATGACGCCTCTGCTTGTCAGGGAACTTCAACGCGCCGCAAGTCCCGCCCCGGTCACCATTCACCTCCAAAGGGCGCTGGAGCTTTGGACGCAAGAGCCCCCAACCCGCCTTCTTCCTCTCTTCCAGAAGCCTGCCCCCTCCCCAGAGCCCCTGCCCCCCTTTTACCTTGATGGCCAGGATGTGGGTCCCAGCCTTGACCAGCTCCTCGGCCAGGTCCAGGTAGTAGTCCAGGGTGTACTTGGTGCGGCTGGGGTCGGCCACGTCCCCCGTGTAGGAGATGGCGGCCTCCACCACGCCCCCGGCCTGCCCAGCCGCCTCCATGCCCAGCATCATGTTGGGCAGGTAGTTGAGGGAGTCGAAGACGCGGAAGATGTCCATGCCGTTCTCCTTGGCCACCTGGCAGAACCTGGCGGGGGGGGGGGAGACAGAAGGAAAGGTCCTGCTTGGCCAAGGGGGGGAGGCAGAGAGGGGCTCCCTTCCTGCACCCCAAGCAGCCAGTGCAGGTGTTGCTGTCTGTTGTGGTCCAAGGTGCAGCGTGGCCGAGAAATCGCTCCTGGCCCCTATCACAACCCCCTGGGGGCCTGGCCCTTCCAGACTGCCCCCAGGGGTCGTGGGATGATGTCCTGTCCTGCCACCAGCAATCTCCAGCGGCCCAGGAGGCATTTCCCTTAGCCCAACCAGTAGTGCAGCCCAGCGTCAAGACTGGAGTCAGCCAACCCCCGCTCCCTGCACACGAGACACACCATGGAGTAAAATGTAATGATTTATTAAAAACTACAGGTTGTAGCATAGAGGCTTAATGCAACATAGAGGCTTAAGAAGGCCTTTCAAAGCAGGCCAGAGCAGGGCGTAACTACATGATGCATAATGCAAAGTAAGAAAGCACCTATCTCCTAGTCTAAGTACATTCTACCTATCACTCACCCAGCAGAGGACAGAACCAGGTGTGAGGAGGGCAAGATGGTCTCTGCTCCCAAGACTCAAAAGTCTGAGGCTTTGTTCTTACTTTTTCCCCGCCCTTTCCCAGGCCCCCTTGTCGGCCAGAGGCAAAACAGATCCTGGTACGGAGCAGATGTCCTTGGGAGGTTCTCCTGCTAGAGGCCCCTCTATCTCGCCCCGGCCGTTGAGCCAGACACAACAGCCTCCAGGGGAAAACTTTCTCACCGCCGGGGTCTGGGGGGGGGGGGAGAGGGGAAAGACAGGCACAGGCCTCGAATGGAGCCGAGACAGGCCTGTTTCCCTGCTGCTCACGACAGCCCCAAGCCTCCTTTTTGGCTCTGCAAACGTTTCTGAGCCTCCCTGCTGCAGCCCCGAGGCTGGCCCAAGGGAACTGTCAGTGAGGCCCGGACCCCACGGCACCTGTGCCCCCCCCCTAAAGCCGCCAGGCACGGAAGGAGATGCGGATGTCGAAACAGGACTGGAGGCCGTTCCCTTCCTCCCTCTCCCTCGTCAGACCACCAGGCAGGCCGAGGGTGACTGCGGAAGTGCCGGGGCCAGCAGCCGGTGGGCTTGTCGGCAAGCCGGGCTGGAGCCTCTCCAAAAGCCGCAGAGAGAGAAGGCAAAGGGGGCTGCCAGAGCTGAGGCCCACCTTGGTGAGGGGGCTGGGCAGGCTGAGAGCTACGGACGGGGGAAGAGGCAATTCCGTGGCTCCCAAAAGACGCAGGGAGGACAAATGCGCTCGGTGGAAGCCGCAGGGAGAAGGCAGCCTCCAGCCTCCAAGCGGAGAGGGTAAAAATGAAGGCGGAGGAGCCACAGCAGGCAAACCCTCTGCAGCCGGGGCGAGGAGATCCCCCCACCTGCCTTGGCCCTGCCACCCCCCCAGAGAGGAACCTCCCGGAGTCCACGGGGCCACCCGCTCACTTGAAGACGGAGTTGTCGGGGTAGTTGGTGTAGCCCACGGCGTTGGCCCCTCGCAGCAGCATCTGGAAGGGGATGTTTGGGATCAGCTCGCGCAGCTCCTGCAGCCGGCGCCAGGGACACTCATACAGGAAGCGCATGGCCACGTCAAAGGTGGCGCCTGGATGGGGGGTGGAGAGAGAGGCAGAGGCCGGGGTAAGCCAAACAGCCCTACCAGGGCTGGACCCCCCAGGCCTGCTGCAATTGCAGTTCAACTTCCCTCCCCCCCCACACATACACACTAGGAAGCACGAGTGAGAGACGGCTGAGCATGTGCAGAGCCTCAGCCAGAGCAGCCCAGGTCCTTTTGGCTGGTGGCCACAGAGAGGAGGCTGGGGGCTGCTTCGTTTTGCAGTGGTAGACAAGGTTCCATGTGGCCCAGAGCAGTGATGTCATGCAGGGGGTACGCGGGGGTATGCGAGTACCGGTTTCTAGGATTATGGCTGGCCCCGCCCATTCGCCCGCCCACTCGTCAACTCCGCCCCCTGCAACATTTGAATTTCCTGCATGTTTGAGTTGCCTGCATGTTCTCAGAGCCAGGCAGGCAGGCAGGCAGTGAGCGGAGCCTTGCCTTGCCTTACCACTGAAAAATGAGCTGCTCTGGGGTTTTGGAACTGTTGGGTCACTTTAACATGATGCCAGGCCTCCTTCACATGTTCTGGGGGTGCTGTGGAATACTGTTGCAACTGTTGGGTCAGTTTAAAATGGTCTGAGGCCTCAAAAAGGGCTTTTTTCATGTCACTTCCTGCCACGACCTCACTTCCAGCTTATGATATCACTTCTGGTGGGCGGGTCCCGACATGTGCCAATCAAAAGTGAGTACCTGTTCTTAAATCATTTAGATGACACCACTGGTCCAGAGGCAGGCACGCATGGAGCGGGGAGGCGAGCCCTAGCACAGCCCTGGAGCCACCTGGGGCACCTGTGGCTCTGGCTCAAGGGCCCTCCCTGCTCAGGGCTGATCCGGTGCACAATGTGCACACTCGTGCGACAACAAGGGTGGGCTGGGGGCCACTTGCTCACAAGTGCCCCAGCAGGGCACCTGGCCGGTCCTGCCTCTTTTCTCAGGACCCGGGACACGAGTGTCTCAGCTGCGGGGCCAGTCCTAGTTTCTGCTTCGTGTACGGGCGATGCAGACACTTTGAGACGTTGGAATCACCCTTTCCCAGGTATCATTTGCAACCCAGTCACACACAAAAGGCCCAGCGACCTCGGAAACAGCCGGACTGGACTGGATGCTCTGGCAGTGCCAGGAGGTTGGCGGCAGGGAGGGGCTGTGGGTGCAGGAAAGGGGGGGGGACTGGGGCCAGATCAGACACACTGGATCCTAGCCCCGGAGCCCTGCCACAGAACATCCCGTGGTATGTCTGCTCCGTCACCGGTGAGCGTCCAAGGAGGCCCAAGCGAAGGCAGGTAAGAAGGCCCGTTTTGCCTCATGGTCACCCCCTGCTCCCCCTGGCGCACAACGCAGCCTCTGTGGGGTCAGTGGGGTCACAGGGGATGGGATGGGGCTGGATTCTAGATCAGGAGAGGATCAAGAGAAGGCTAAACACAGCCAATAGAGAGCCCTGTGCTCTGTGGAACTCTTTTCTGGCCCAGTCCTAAGAACCCCTGAGAGGAGGAAGGGGACACGCAGCCCAGCCACCCTCCCTCTGAGTGCGAAGCCAACCCCGTCCCTTCAGCCACACACCCCCAGCAGGAAGGCCCGGGGCTCGCTGGCACTCACCTCCCCAGTTCTCGATGCTGAAGAGGCTGCTGAAGTTGTGGGCCACGAAGGGCGCGATCTTCTTCAGGTCGTGGGTGCGGACGCGGGTGGCCAGCAGGGACTGGTGGGCGTCCCGGAAGGTGGTGTCCATCAGGAGCAGGCCCTTGTGGTGGCGGATGGCCTTGGCGAAGCCGGAGGGCCCCTTGCGGAGGAGGACGTCCCGGAAGCCGGAGGTCGGCGCACCTGGTGCAGGGAGAGGGGCACGGAGAGAGTGTGAGGCCGGGGAAAGGGTGCGGAGGAGGTGGACTGAGAGAAAACGCCCTTTTCCCTCTCACACAGCACTTTTTTTTACCCATAAGGCAATTAATCTGTGGAACCTCTTGCCACAGGATGAGGTGAGGGCGTCCTGCCTGGATGCCTTTAAAAGGGGATTGGACAGATCCATCACAGGCTATGAGCCTCCTAGGAGCGCCAGGCCAGCCAGGGCATGGGCAGCCTCCCGGTTCTGGAAGTGGGCTGCATCTGGACGGCAGAAGCAAGGAGTGGCGACAGGATGCGGGGGTCGTATTGCTTTGTGGGCTCCCTGAGGCACCTGGTGGGCCACTGTGAGATGCAGGAAGCGGGACTAGGTGGGTTCTGGGCCTGATCCAGCGGGGCTCTGCTGATGTTCTTGGACAAGCTCAGGCACCCTCTGTCCACCCCACCCTCCACGTTCAGGTCTGGTGTCCTCCGCTCATTTGCAACCCACAACTGTCTCCCTCGAATGTCAGAGTGAAACCTGGCTGGCCTGTGCAAGACTCGGGTCCAGCCTGACAACCAGCTATCGCCCCCCCCCCACAGCTGTCCTCAAGAGTGTCCCACTGGGTGCTCTCACCCTCCTCCTCCTCCTCCCCCCCCCCAGCACAGAAGGTAGGCAAGTTCCAGTTCAATTCCTGCATGGGGGGGGGGAGGCTGCCAACCAATGGGCTGAACATTCAAATGCTGCCAGTTGATGCAGGACGCGGACTTGAGACAGGCCTTGAGCCTAGACGGCGATGAAGCCCCGCTCAGTAAACCCCACTGCCCTTCCCAAGAGGAATGGGGGTGGTGGTGCCAGCAGCGGCATTCAGCCAGTACGCTGGGCGGGAGGAACGGGTGAGCGGCAGCTTGCCCGTTCCTCCCACCCAGCGTACCGGCTGAATGCCGCCACTGGGGGGCGCCCTTCCTTCTTCTGCTCTGCATGCCGGGAACTGCTGAGGGCTGGTGCCCCTGCCCCCCCACCCCCTCCCCCACAAGCCTGGATTTGCCCGTTGGCTCAGGGGAACTGTAATAAGGTTTAAGCATCCTCACTCCACTCTCTTAATGCACAGCTTAGGCCGGGGATTAGCCCCTGACAAAGAAAATAAAGCGCCGTAATAGCGATACCAGGGCTGGCATCTGGCATAATTATGCTGAGCTGCACATATTAATCGCAAAGAGCAGGTGCCCCGTAATCCAGGGAGCTATTACGCCTCCTGCCCCCCACGCCCCCCCCCAGCACGGAGATCTCCATGCGGCCCCCAAACATTGAGTGGGCATTCACAGTGCACAAACAGGGCCTCACTCATGCGCCCTCCCGCATGTGAGCATTTGGGGCGCTTGTGCGTGGGGGGGGAAGCCGCAAATGGGGGAGACAGTCTTGGTCCTCCTACAGCCCCCGGCAACTAGCCAGAGGTGCCCATTTCATGCCCCAAAGTCTGCAAGGCCGCCCCTGCGCTGTTTTGGGAAGGATCGAGCCACAGAAGAGTGGCTGGCATTAAACCCACACACACACACACACACACCCCATACTAGGAGGCCAGGCCAGGCCCTCCCCAAAGAAGCCTGCTATGGGGCTTATGTCCAGTGATGTCATGCAGGGGGAACGCGGAGGAACTCAGTTCCACTAGTTAAAATTAGGGCTGACTCCGCCCACTTCACTCTCCCTCCTCCCCCCTCCCAATTCCTCTGCAAAGAGCTTTTCTTCTTGGTTGGCCAGCACTCAGAGGGTTAAAGGGAGCGACTCCGGATTCCTAGGGGGGTGAAGGCAGTGATGTCATTCGGGGGAACGGACCCAAAATGGGCATTCCAGATCCTAACGGGCTCCGTGGCTGGTTCCGGGTTGCTTATGTCTGCTGGGTTTCTCACTAGGAGGCTGTGAAAAAAACTTCCCTGGCTGACCACGAAGGAAAAAAGCACGCCTGCATTTCCTGAGCGAGTGCAGAGTGCTCGGGTGCAGGCCAGCAGAGGAGCCCCACGCCACTCAGGAAGCCCCGGCTGGCCCTGCCCCCCCTGCGACAGCCGCGTTTGGGGGCTGCTTCTGCCCTGGGACTGGCCGCTGGCTCCAAGGAGTGGAGCAAAGCACAGCAGTGGGGACCCTGCTTGAGAAAGACTCTGCGCGATGCACGACAAAACACCCACCGCCCTGAGAGTGGCCAGGGGAGGGGGAATCCCACGCGGACGGCACAGCGGCAGCCAAGGCCAGGTCCCTGCCGAGCCGCCCCCAAAAAGCCTGCGGAACGTGGCGGTCTGCAGCCAGCCCCCCCCCCCCACGGCACCTGGAGCTCTGGCGCACCTCCAGGGAAGGAAGAGGCTGCCTCGATGCGTCAGCATGACGAGTGGCAAAGGGACATGCCGCCCACCCCCGGGTGGTGACACATTCTCCAGATGGCCCCCTCCCCAGCGGCTCAGCTCTGACACCTCAGCACCAGGCAGGGAAGGGCCCCATGCGGTCCTCTTCCGCCCGACCCCCAGCATGGTGGAGAGCAGCCCCATGGCGGCCTGACCGGGGGGGGGGCAGAGCCAGCCGCTTGACCTCCTCAGGACCCGGCTGGGCATCAGGAGCAGCCAGGGGCCCTCAGCCACCCTCAGTGTGTTGGGGTGCCAAGGGAGAGCTCCCTCCAGCTGCCACCGGGCGCCCGGCTCAGAGTGCGAGGGCTGGGCTTGGGCAAGGGGGGGGGCGCTCTGTGCTTGTGCTCCACATTCTGCTCCAGGCAAAAGCTGGCACGTGCCACCAAGGTCTGACTTGGGGCTGTGCAAAATGCACAAGCATTTGGGGAGGGGCTGCAGCCCAGACCCGCCGTCTCCTGCCCCCTCCTGGCCCCAATACATCGCGACAAAGCTGGGAACGACATGCAGAGGGTCTCCCTCCTCACCTAGGAAGCGCCATCAGTTGTGCTTGTCTTCAGTTATGTGGGACAGAACAAATTGGTCGCGTGCGTGCGTGCATGCGTGCGTGCGTGCGCGTGTCTGTGCACACACATGGGGGGAGGAAGGGGAGTGGTTCCCCTCCAGGCAGCCTCCAGCAGCACATAAATTCCTGGAGAGCCAGCACTGCCACGCGGAATGCCAGAAAGGGGGCACTTTCGACTGCCCCACCGCCCATGTGCGTGCCTTGCGCCATGGATTGGTCCCAGGCGTCCCAGACCGTGCCTGCAGGCAGTGGAACAAGACAAGCCCCGAGTGGCAAATTCACCTGCCCGCTCCCACACAATTGAGGGCAGAGCCTGCGGGGAGCCCACAGACCCGCTTCCTCTGCAGGGCTGGGAGCTGCACACCCTCAGCCTCCCATGAGCCTTCACACCTTCTTCCTCCCATGAGCCTCCTCCCATGCGAGGCAGGCTCAGCTGCAGGAGGATGAGCGGCCTTCAGTGGTCCAGGAAGTTCCCCGGATCCTGAGAGTTCCCAGCGGACGTCTGGCCCTCCCATACTGCACTGGCTCCTGGGGGTCTTTCCACGGCAGGCCGAAGGACCACGACCCTCTGCTTCCCCTCCCCACCAGTTCCCCAACTCACCCAAAGGAACCGAGGGGACCACCGGGTCAATAGACGAGGGCCGGGCATTCACTGGGATGGGCGTGATGGGGCCGTTCACCATGACGTGGCCTGGAGAGAAAAGACCCCCCCCCCAGTTAGCGGGAGAGACGGACAACGCACACAGAACTGGCCAGAGGAGGGGAGGCAGGCTCCTGCTGCTCCAGTCCCCCCGAGCCACAGAAGAGAGTGCCTCCGAGCACCCGCATAGAGCACCCACGCCACAGGGACCCCCCCCCAGTGAAGACCCCAGGCCCTGGAGTCCCAGTCAGCAGGCAGGCCTCTTCCAGGCCCCCGAGACTGATCCCAGGGTGCCAGTTCCAGCTCCCTGCCCCAATCCTGCAGTTTCCAGGACCAGGAAGGCCAGTGAAGGGACCGAGGCACCTGCCCCCCACCTCCTTGCCTTGGGTACCCTCCCCACCTACCCAGGTAGTGGAGCAGCTTCTGGGCCCGGTTCTGGCCGGCCCGCAGGTTGAAGAGGTCGGGGTTCTCGTCTATGAACTGGGTGTCCACCGTGCCCCGGAGGAACTGGTCGTTGCCCAGCACGTTCTGCAGGAAGGGGATGTTGGTCTGCAAGGCAGAGGGAGGCGGGGTGAGAGGTGGACGCTGCCCCGAACCCCGTCCCACCCCGGCACAGCCTTCCGGATCCGCCAGCAGCACCAACACCCAGGCACTGACTGTCGAGGGGCCCAAAGGTCCAGCTGGCCAATGTTGGACGCCCGACGGCTGGGTCGGCAGGAAGGGCCCTCGGCCAGGAAGGCGGTTCCGCTCGAGTGCCCGTGAACAAGGAGGCTCTACTCAAATCAGTTCCTGTGAATGGCAGGCGCCACCTCCTCCTTCTCTGGGCACCTGCCTGCAACTGGGTGACTAGGGAGACGCCTGCAGGAGGAGGCACCCGTCGAACCTGCGGCCCTCGCAGTGAGGAGGGGCAGAGAATTCCACCCAGGCAGGTGAGAGCCACCCACCTGGGTGAGACCGAAGGGGCTCCCAGCTAGCCCAACACCCTGCTTCCGACAGCAGCGAACCAGATGTCCTAAATGGCCTCCAGGGCCTTCCCCTCCCACGTGGGCAGGCTGCCCCTGAACGCGCGAGCTCTGTGCCACGCTCATAACCAACAGGGCCATTAAGCAACGCTGCTCCCTTTGAGCGCCATGTAGGTCTTGTGCGGTCACCACCACCAGCAGTGCCAGATACTTGTGCTGGGGGGGGGGGGCAGGGACGGCCTTGTGCATGTCCTGAATTGCTCTCTAACACCACTGCTGGGTGACCCCCTTAAGGGAAAGGCTTTTCCCCTTCTCCACAGCAACGTGCCCAAATCTACATCCCAGCGAGAGGATCCGGAACCTTTTTGTCCTGCTGCCTCTGCTGCCCTCCTGGTCTTTCTTTCCAGCCAAGAAACCCCAAACATGATACGTGCATCTCAGGCAACTGCATGTGCGTGTTTGGCATGGCGGGGGGGGGGGGCTTCACCCCTCTTCATTCCCTGCCCCTTTTGCGATGCAACATCTAGGAAATGTGGAAGCCCATTTCCAAAGCTGCTCTGTGTGTGTGTGTGTGTGTGTGTGTGTGTGTGTGTGTGTGTGTGTGTGTGTGTGTGAGAGAGAGAGAGAGAGAGAGAGAGAGAGAGAGGGAGAGAGAGAGAGAGAGAGGGAGAGAGAGGGAGAGAGAACTAAGTTCTGCGTTAAATTGAACTTCTGCAGTCCAGCAGCAACGGAGGTTGGGCAATAAAACAGGCCACCTGCACCGAAGCGCTTGGCAGCCAGGAGGGCCTTCCTGATCCACTGAAGACGCTGAGAAGTGCTGAGGCCGGGCTCTGGACCCTGGAGGGTCAGGTGGAGCTCCCTTGGAGGGGCGGTCCACAGGCAGGGGGCCACCCCCCCCAAGGCCCCATCTCCAGCTGCAAAACGCCCCCTCCTGCCTCTGTGGGCTTGGAGGTGGCTCAGCAGCTGAGCAGGTTCCCTGGGGCACGTACTGTCCTTCAGGCAGCCACAGCCACCACCAGTAAGAGAAAGCACTCAGCAGTCAGTCAGGCTTTGACTCTGGCCTGGAGGTCAACGGGAAGCAGGAGGATCTGCTTCGAGATCCATCCCCAGAAGTGAGGCCCGACCAGCGATGGAGCGGCAGAGCCCGTTTTGTGCCCACGGAAGCCTCTGCCTAGTCTCCGAGGGCAGCCCAAGGGCGGCAGTCCACTCCGCTATGACCAGAGCTCCAGCGGCAGGGGCCAGGCTCGCTCTGCCCTGCGGTTTCTGCACTGACATGAGCCGGCAGAAGGCCCACTTTTGCGCCCCCACCTGGTACTTGGACACCCAAAGCAGAGCAGGCCTTGGCTAGGCTTTCCGACTAAGGAAACGCCGTGTACGGGGATAGGAAACCCACCCAGAACAGGCTGGGCGCCTCCCCGTCGGGCTCCATCAAGCCAACCACCAGCAGCAGCTCCACCTTGCCTAGGGGGTGGCGTGTCAGTCCCGCCCAGGCCGTGAGACTGCTGAGACTCACTAGTCCTGCTGTGCGCCACCTCAGGCCAAGGCTTTGCAGGGGTGTTAAATAGCAGGGGGAAGGCTAGTATACAGCCCTGTGGCCACCCCCTGTAAAGTTACGTGGCAGAGCAGTTGCATGGAGAGAGGGGCCTGGCCCCAGTCCAGAAGGGCATCTTGGGCCATGAAAGGAAAGCTACTGCTGTTCCAGGGGCACAAGCAGAGCTGCTCTCCCCCCACCCTCCAGCATCCACAGCAGCCTCTGGGCCAGCAGCCAGCTCAAAGTGGACCAGTCCATCGCGGCTAAGAAGATCACAGGCCACCTTCCCCAGGACCGTTTTCACGCCAGCCACAGGCTCGTCAGCACAGGCCTAGCTCAGGGCCGGCTCTAGGAGTGGTGGGGCCCAATGCGGGGCATTCCTGTGGGGCCTCCACACACCCCACAGGGCCCCCCACTCACCAAGAAGAGCACTTGTGGTGCCACACACAAAATGTGGCACCTGAAAATAGTTGGTGGTGACAGGATGACGTCACTGCCCATTGCTTCCAGGAGGCCCATTTTGGGCACTTCAGAAGCTGGGGCAAGTGAGAGGGCCCACGGGAAAGCTGCTCTGCTTAGCTCACTACAATCCCAAGAGATCCTGACTGCAGCAGCAAGCAATATGCTCACTGCACTGGTGCAGGGGCCCCCAAAGCGCAGGGCTCGATGTGATGGGCTTGGTCACACTGGCTTAAAGCCGGCCCTGGCCTAGCGAACAGATCCCTCTGCACAGAGGCGCCCCAGGCTCCCTGCATGGGACTCCAGGAGACCTTTCCCGGGGCCGCTTCTGCACACGGCCAGTGTCTGCGCGTGTGGCTCCCTTTCTCGGAGAAGGCTCTGCACCCCTGGCTGTCTCCAGGAGAGGGCAGACACTCCTCGCCCACAGTCTGGAGGAGAATTCTGCTTGCAAAGAGGCTGCTGGTGCACCAAGGCCAGGGGGCTGGATCTCTGGGGGGGGGAAACAACCCCCCAGGGCCTGGTCTCTCCTGCCTCCACACCCCACTTTGGGGCTTACGAAGGAACCGATCCTCCGTGTCGTGCCCTCCTCAAGAGGAGTCTCTCTGCAGCCGTCAACCAAGGGCAGGATTATTCACAGATTCATCACCTGCCTGATAAACAGCGAGTCATCTGTGCAATTTACATGCTGCTGCACGATCTGACCCGTTCATGTGACTTTGCGGGATCTAGAAAGAAAGAAGTGAGAGAACCGACAAAGCAACGCTTTGTTTCCACGGTGCCTCCCTTTCTCCTGGATGTGCCCTTAAGCTTTGGCATCTCTGTGCACCTGGTCTGGAGTTTTTGGCAGCGGCCTCTTCCGGGGCAGCGAGTCCTAAAATATCACCGTTCGCCGCCTGGGAGTGGGGGGGGGGGCTTGAAGTTCTGAAGGAGAGGCAGCGTGCAAGGTTGCTGGACGGATCAGACAAAAGGCTGATCCAGGCACTTCTGGCCCTACCCAGAAGCTGGAGGCAGGACCCTGGAAGCCTGGGTGACAGCACATCTGCCCTGACCAGTAGTGACAACTCCCTCTGTCTGGCTGGAGCACAGGACCCAGCAGGGGGGAGGCCAGGGCCCACTCCCAGTGACTCCCCTCCATTCCCCAAGAATTGTGGGGGCCTGCGAGCCGGTTATGACCACATCTCAGCTGTCATCTCAAGGGGAGACACATGTGCACACTTGCAAACACACACACACAGTCACATGCATGCTGTGGAGACCTGCTCCACCAACACACAGAATAAGCCCCTTGCGACCCACCCTCCGAAGCCCAGCTACCAGAAAATCCCTGGGCTGCCCCGCCTTTCCTTTGCTCTGGAAAGCCATCAAGGGAGTCCATCCTGTCTAAGAAGCCAACTCAGAGCCCAGCCCGTCCACACCGCGTTACAGGTACGGGCAACTCTGTCCCAGTTTGTATCTGGTACCCCTACACACGAGAAGCCCCTGTGCTTAGAGCAAGCTATTGGTTGTCAAGGCAGGCTTGGTGGCCAGACCCTATGGGCTCTTCCTGTGTCCTTAAAGGGGGGGGCTCAAATCAGGAGGGGAGCTGGCCAGGACAGAGAACTCCATGGTCGGGGAGGTCCACAGCTCAGCACTCGCTCCTGGGGTCAGGCGGCAGGGCGGAGACCTTCACAAGGGATGCCCACTAGCTGAGCACTGGCAGAGCCTGAGTGTCAGGTTTGAGAGGCCAGCCTTGGTCTGATCCAGCAAAGGGACGGCTGTCTTCCTTCCTTCCCGCTGCAACCGTTCAGTGCCCCCCCCCGCCTGCCCGCCCACCTCCTCAGCCCACACCCCCCCAGATCCCACTTATAAGAACATAAGAACATAAGAAAAGCCCTGCTGGATCAGGCCAGCTTCCTGTATCTCACAGCGGCCCACCAGGTGCCCCAGGGAGGCAGGAGACCACAAGATGCTTGCATCCTCTTGCCACTCCCTTGCACCCGGTACCAGTAGCCCACCACCTTTGTAAGGAGGTTGCACAATCCACCATTGCCTGTAGCTTGCGCTGGACCTTTCCTCCAGAAATCCGTCCAATCCCCTCTTAAAGGCATCAAGACCAGATGCCATCACCACCTCCTGTGGCAAAGAGTTCCACAGATTAACTACCCGCTGGGTAAAAAAGTACTTCCTTTTATCTGTTCTCACTCTCCCAACCCTCAGTTTTAGCGGATGCCCCCTGGTTCTGGTGTTTTGAGAGAGGGAAAAGAACATCCCTCTATCGACTCTATCCCTTCCATGCATAATTTTGTATGTCTCAATCATGTCCCCCCTCAGGCGCCTTTTTTCTAGACTGAAGAGCCCCAAATGCTGCAGTCTTTCTTCATAAGGGAGGTGCCCCAGCCCCGTAATCATTTTCGTCACTCTCTTCTGCACCTTTTCCAGCTCCACTATGTCCTTTTTGAGGTGCGGCGACCAGAACTGGACAAAATATTCCAGGTGTGGCCTTACCATCGATTTGTACAATGGCATGATAATATTGGCTGTTTTATTCTCAACCCCTTTTTTAATTACCCCAAGCATGGAATTGGCCTTCTTAATTGCTGCCGCACACTGGGTTGATACCTTCATTGAATCGTCCACCAGCACCCCAAGATCTCTCTCCTGAGCTGTCACAGACAGCTCAGAACCCACTAGCCTATAGGTGAAGTTTTGGTTTTTTGCCCCAGTGTGCATCACTTTACATTTGTCTATGCTGAAACGCTTCCTTCCTCCTCCAGCCCAGTCTCTTCCCTCTCGGATAAATTAGTTCACTGTCGGTGTTGCGCCACATCTCTGCACAATGGGATACAGATTCCGATACCAATTGTACAGCTGTTGATACTGTAACTACGGCTGCGGTCAAGAACCTCAGAAGAGCCCCCAGTGCTGGATCAGGCCCAGGACCTGCCTGGTCCGGCTTCCTGCACCTCGCTGTGCCCCTCCGAGACCCTCCAGGGGCACTCTGGACCACCAGATCCCCTGCATCCTGTGGCCACTCCCTGGCACCTGGCATTCGGAGACAGCCCACTTCTAGAGCCCGGCGGCTGCACCCAGCCAGGAAGGTGGCACTCCTATGCGGGGGCCGCCTGGTGGCCTCTGGAGACACCCGCTTGGGGCTCCCCTTGGGGGCTGCAAGTACAAAATGGAACGGAAACTTCCAGCTGAGAATGAGACACCCACCAAGAACACACACACACACACACACACACACGCACGCACGCACACACGCAGATCTAAGGGAGGGCAAAGCTCTAGGTTTTGCAAGAAGCCTTACCTTGCAGTGGAAATCACTCCTCTCCTGCACTGTTTTAGCCAATCCTCACAGGGAACAGCAACATCTTGGCGTTGCTTACTGGCCACAGCAGCAAGGGAGAGGTGGGATTTGCATGACAGGGTAAGGCTCCTTACAACACTTAGAGCTTTGCCCTCCCTGTAGATCCGCCTCTGCACACACACGCACACACCAAGTCTGGACAAGGAGCAGCGTCTGAGCAGCCAGGGCAGGGCAGGGCAGGGCAGGGCAGGGCCGTTCTAGGAGGCAAAGTGATAATGCTCCTTGGTAACAGAGCCACGGGAAGGGCCTGCTCCTGCTGGGGCCATCGCTGCTTTGCGCTGGGCACCCAGGTTCCACCACAGCCCAGTGTGGGAGGAACCCGGACCAGGAAGAGACCCAGGGGGGCGCAGGGGGATCATTCATTGGGTGCAGTGATGGACTGTGGAGAAGACTCTGGAAGAAGTGGTGAAACCTGCACCTAGGGCTGGCTGGGAAACACACACACACACACACACACACACACACACACACACACAC
>JAJKFI010000236.1:69045-169235 GCA_029204185.1 Lerista edwardsae | reverse complement strand
ACACACACACACACACACACACACACACACACACACACACACCGGAGCAGGCCTGGCTCACTGCAGCCGGACCGAGCGCATCCCAGGGTCTCAGGCCAGGGTCCCCAGTGGCAGGGAGGGAGGGAGGGAGGAAGGGGTTCCACTCCTTTGAGGGACAAGCAGCAGTACATCACCTGCCCCCCTCCCAGCTGGCCCCCAGGACAGGGCAATGATCTGTTCCTGGATGCCCTCCCAAGGCCCCCCGCCCGCGCGGGGCTGGAGGCACTGCCCCCCTTCCTCTACCCAGACCCCCAGGAAAGACCCCCCCCCCCCCCCCCCAGCCTACACCCCGCCGGCATCCCCAATCAATTCCCCCCCATAGCAACCCTCCCGCCTAGCAACCTTCCATCTCCCGGGGCGACGGGGGACCAGGCGAGTCGCGCCAGTTACAAAGCGGGCAAAAGCACAACGGGAGGGGAGGCGGGCGAGGGGAGGGCAGCGGCTGCGGGCTGGCAAGGGGGAGCGGAGCCGCGGTTCTCGGGCAGGGAGCCGGGAGGAGGGCCAGGACCGGAGAGCCGCGGGTTTCAGCCCGGGACAGCTCCGCCCGCCCGCCTCCCCCCCCCCCCCCACCACCCAGCCGGTGAGAGGCGGAGCCAAGGCAGCGGGCAGCACCAGCGCCGGCCGCGAAGGGCGAAGACGGCGCCGCGGAGAGGGCGGCGGCGGCGGCGGCGGCAGCGAGGCCGAGCGGGGCTGGGGGCTCCGCCGATCGCCCCCCTCGGAGCGGCTGCGGGCAGAGCGCGCCCCCGGGGGGGCCTGCAGGAAGGGCGCGCGCCCCCGGGGCCGGCCGGGCAGCGGGCGCGCAAGCAGGCGAGCAAGGCCGCCCGCGGGCACAGGAGGAGGAGGAGGATTCGCCCCGCCGCCGCCCGGGGACATGGGAGCCCGGAGGAGCCCCGAGGGCTGAAGTCCCCGCTCCCGGCATGCCCGCGGCTGGAGGGCGGCCTCGGATGCGCCCCGCGGCCGGGAGCCCCTCCATGGATGCGGCGGGAGCCACCCGGCAGGACGGCCGCGGGCGCCCGCCGTCCCCAGCCAGGCAGCGGCAGGAGGAGGAGGAGGAGGGTGGCGGCGGTGGAGGCAGCAGCCGGGGCTGAGGAGGAGGAACGGGGCCCGGACTGGCGGAGCGGGAGGTAAGCGGCGCCGTGGGATGGCGGGGGAGGAGGAGGAGGGGGCTCCGTCTCCCGCAATCCCCCCGGCCTTCGCACCTCTGGGGCCCGGGAGGGGGAGAGAGCCAGCCGCAAGCCACCACCCCCACCCCCACTGCAGCCGCGTCCCAATCAGCCCCCACCCCGAAAAGCCGGCTGAGCGCAGATCAAGGACCCCTCCCTACACCCTTTTGCCTGCGGCGACTCGGAGCGAGGGCAGCCGCAGATCCAGAAGCGGCCACGAGGGGACCTCGCCGCCGCCCCCACCCCCGCAGACGAGACCCACCAAGGTGGGATCTTCTGCAAGAGCAAGTTCCGGAGCGGAGCCGGAGAGCCATATCGGGGGTGGGGGGCGCCGCCCCGCAGCAGGCTCTGCAGAACCCAGGCGTCCTGGCGCCAAACGACCCTCTCCCGTGCCCCTGGGCTCCCACTGCCCCCCCCAACTCACACGCTCTGCCTCCCTGCCCTTCGCGCCCCACTCGGGACTGCAACTTCTCCCCAGAGGCTGCTCTGCCTTCCAGCCACCCAGGCTGGGCCTCATTTCCCCCAAAGGGTCAATTCCCAACAACAACAGCCCCCCCAAAAAAAAAATCCCCCCCGGGGGGCTCCACCAGCCCCCTCCTGCACCTCTACGCTTCATCCAAGTGGAGGAAGGTGGGGGGCACCGTGTCTCTCGCCACTGCCCCCCACAGCCATTCTTCACCCTGCTCCCACCCTCCCTTTTCAACATGGAGGGAAGGAAGTGGCCATCGGCTCGCTCGGGTGACCACTGGGCCACCTCAAGGTCTCCAGGGACAGGGAGGTCCCAACCGAGAGGGCCAGACTGGCTGGGCTACTCAAGCCCCCAGTGGGCCCCCATAGGCTTAGGTTTAAGGGGGAGGGGGATCCTCCCCTCCCCTCCCACACACCTGAAGGGGTCGCCCAGCCTCAGGAGGCCCACAAAGGCCACAGGAGGCCAAGCGCGGTGTCCCCCCACCTTCACCCAACGGGGCCCCTGCTGCAGACCCCACTGCCAGTCTGGCGCGTGGCAGTGGCAGGGAGAGGGGGCTGCTGCTGCTGCTGCTGCATGGGGAGCCCGGCAAAGAGGAGGGCAAATAGGCGCAGGGATTGCTTCTCTCAGGCAGGGCATCAAAGCGTGGGAGCCCAGCCCCTGGCAGGCCCCTCGGGGTTCCCCCGTCACCCCCAGAACCCCAAACAACCCCAAGAGCATCGAGTGGCCGTCCCTCCTGCTGCCAGGGAGGCGGATCCCAGGGGGGGGCATGACCTTGTGTCGCCCAGGCGGACCTTTGGGAACCTCAGCCTCATCCCAACGATTCCTGCCCGCCTCTTCTCCCAGCAGGGCCACAGGGGCAAGCGTCAGCACACAGACCACACTGGGCCATGAGGGGGAGAGGCACTTCCCCAGACCAAATGCTCCTCTGCCCTCCCCAAAAAGCCCTGCAAACCAGGGCTAGACCCTGCCTCCCTGAAAGGCTAGTTTTCTAGGTGCAGGGAAATGGTTTAGATGAAGGAACATTTAGTCTGATGAGCTACCCTTCCCTCCCCCACATGCCTTGTCAGTGAGCGACTGGTTCAGTGGCAAGCGGCCAGGCCTGGGTTCAAATCCAGCCCTGGACATGGATTACTGAGTCAGCTCTGTGTTTGCTGCTGCTCAGGCGACCTACCTGCAAAACGGGCAGAAAGCCGTGCCCCCCCCCCCCCGCCCACCTCAGCCCAGCTGCAAGGACAAGGCCTGCCCAGCAGCCAGCCTGCCACTTTCCACCTCAGTATTATCTGCCTCCAGATCAGCGCACACAATTCGCAGCAGAGCAATGCAAGCCCACAAAGAAACAACAGCGCAAGCCAGGTCCCTGCCCGCAAGGAGCCTGCAGTCAGATAGGCTGCTTAGCTCCTGCCCTTTCCTCCATGCACAGGTGACTCTCCTCTTTCCCCAGCCCCCCCATATCCTCACAACGGTGGGGGTGGCCACGGTCACCAACGCTTGGCTTGGGATCCGAGCCCAGAGGGGCCCCCCAGGCTCCCTCCACTGCCCCACGCTGCCTCACCAGATGGCAGGAATGCAGGAGCCTGGCCTGGGAACTGCTGCCACAGGGGTCCACTCCTGACCCCCTTGGGACCAGCGCAGGCCTGGTACTAGCAGAACTGCCCGGGGGGGGGAGGGAACACACGGCCTGCCTCCCCCCTCCTCCCGACCCAGACACCCTCCACGGGCCAGGCAGGGGCTCCTGGGCATCCAGGCGGAGTGCTTCTCCGCACACGGGGCCGAGTCGCACGTGCTCCCCTCCACGCAACGTCTCAGTGGCCCTGCCTGTGCGTGTCACAGCTGGGAGGCGGAGGCTGCGGGCGCGGAGGCGGCTGGGAAAGCCGAGCGGGCTCAGGTCAGAGGGAGGGTGGCAAAGAGCAGCTTGCAGGGGCTGGCGCATGGCACCCGCAAGTCGAAGCACAGGCAGGCGGGGGCCTGGCGGCTATTTTAGGAATTGGCTCTGGGCAAAGGCGGGGGTTCAGACAAGACGCAAATGCGGAAGGCAGGATGAGGGCTGGCCAGGACAGAACTACACACCCAGGCACAGCACACAGGGAGGCCGGGTGGTCTTGGCTGACCTCCAGGCTGGGGCACGGCCCCATCACTGGCCTCCCTCCCCCCCAGCTGAGGGTGCCCCTTGGCCCCTGCCCCTACTGACAAGCAGGCCTGCTCCCAGTAGCAGATCCACCACCACCACCACCACCACCCCAAGAACCTTTCACCTCTTGGTCCCAGCAGAGTGTGACAGGCTGGGAAGAGGGGGATGGAAGCAATGGCTTCACGGCTCTCTCTCTCTCTCAGTACAAAGCAACGTTCTGCAAATGCAAATGGGGGGGGGGCTTACGTGACGGGGGAGCCTCTGCACTCACACCGGCACACATTTGTGAGTTGTGTAAAACTCACGTCAGAGGCTGGCAAATCTCAGGCTAAAAGGAGTAAAATGTAAATAAAAGCACGTACAAGAGAAAGGGATGATAAGAACACAAGAGCCCTGCTGCTGGATCAGGCCAAAGAGCCCTCTAGTCCAGCTCTCTGCATGTCACAGGCAGAGGCAGACCTAAGGGAGGGCAAAGCTCTAAGTTTTGCAAGGAGCCTTACCTTGCAGTGGAAATCACTCCTCTCCTGCACCCTTTTAGCCAATCCTCACAGGGAAAAGCAACATCTTGGCATTGCTTACTTGCTACAGCAGCAAGGGAGAGGAGGGATTTACATGACAGGGTCAGGCTTCTTGCAACACTTAGAGCTTTGCCCTCCCTGTAGATCCACCTCTGCTCACAGGGTGCTCAGGGAGCACACAGGACCAGAGGGCACCTGCATCTTGTTGCCACTTCCTTGGGCCTGGCAGAGGCAGTCCACTTCTAAAACTAGATACCCATCACGGCCTTGCACTGTGGTGGGCTTTTCCTCCTTCAATCCCCTTTTCAAGGCACCTAGGCCTTCAGGTGCCACTGCCGTGTCCTGTGGCAAAGAGTTCCACAGGTTCATTTCAGGCCGGGTCAAGCAATATGACTATTGAGAGAGAGAGGGAAGGGCAGTGAGGCAATTTGCCCCCATCCCAATACAAGCTCTGCTGTGGCTGCCGTCCTCCTCCTCAGCCCCCCTTGTCTCTCCCCGTTCTGCCCGCAGAGCCTCCTGCCCAGCCGGCGACCATGGAAAGGCTGCTGCTGCTGCTGCTGGCCCAGCTGCTGACGGTGGGGCGCGCGTGGGCCCAGGTGGAGGCCTGCCCCTTCCACTGCGTGTGCCAGAACCTGTCTGAGTCGCTGAGCACGCTCTGCGCCAACAAGGGCCTGCTCTTCGTCCCGCCCAACATTGACCGGCGGACGGTGGAGCTGCGCCTGGCCGACAACTTCATCCGGGCGGTGGATCCGGCGGACTTCCTGAACATGTCCGGCCTGGTGGACCTGACGCTCTCGCGCAACACCATCGACACCATCCGGCCCTTCGCCTTCGGGGACCTGGAGAGCCTGCGCTCGCTGCACCTGGACGGCAACCGGCTGGTGGAGGTGGGCGAGGAGGCCCTGCGGGGCCTGCTGAACCTGCAGCACCTCATCCTGAACAACAACCAGCTGGTGGCCGTCTCCGCGGCGGCCTTCGACGACTTCCTGCTCACCCTGGAGGACCTGGACCTCTCCTACAACAACCTGCAGGCCGTGCCCTGGGCGGGCATCCGGGGGATGCTCTGCCTGCACACCCTCAACCTGGACCACAACCTCATCGACTTTGTGCTGGAGGGGGCCTTTGCCGAGCTCTACAAGCTCTCCCGCCTGGACATGACCTCCAACCGCCTGCACACGCTGCCCCCCCGACCCGCTCTTTGCCCGCTCGCAGCTGGGCGTGGTCAGCCCCACGCCCTACACGGCCACGGTGGTGCTCAGCTTCAGCGGGAACCCCCTGCACTGCAACTGCGAGCTGCTCTGGCTGCGGCGCCTGGCCCGAGAGGACGACCTGGAGACCTGCGCCTCCCCCCCCCACAGGTGGCGGGCCGCTACTTCTGGTCCGTGCCCGAGGAGGAGTTCACCTGCGAGCCGCCCCTCATCACCCGCCACACCCACCGGCTCTGGGTCCTGGAGGGCCAGCGGGCCACTCTCCGGTGCCGGGCCATCGGGGACCCCGAGCCCGTCATCCACTGGGTCTCGCCCGACGACAAGATCATGGCCAACTCGTCCCGGACGGTCTCCTTCCGCAACGGCACGCTGGACATCCTGGTGACCACCATCCGGGACGACGGGGCCTACACCTGCATCGCCATCAACGCGGCCGGCGAGTCCACCGCCACCGTGGACCTCAAGATCATCCCACTGCCTCACCGGGGAAACGGCAGCGCCACCGCGCCGCAGCAGGACCCCCCCGGCTCGTCCGACATCGCCTCCTCGGCCAAGACCTCGGCCAACGCCACGGAGGGGGGAGCCGCCGAGAGGAGGGTGGAGGTGTCCGACGTGACGGCCACCTCGGCGCTGGTGCGCTGGGCGGTGGACAAGTCGGCCTACGCCGCGTGGCTGTACCAGATCCAGTACAACTGCACCGTGGACGACGCGCTCATCTACAGGTAAGGAGCCAGGGGCGAGGCTGCCCAGGGCGTGGGACCTCCAGCCAGGGCCCGACCCCGGTGCCTTTGGTCATGCGCCTCAGCTGCTCCCTCCTCTGCCGGCTGCCACACGCAGAGGCTGCCACTTCCCTTTTCGGAGGAAGGATTCTGGCACCTGCCCTGTCCCATCCCAGCGGGATCAGCCCCTGTGACCCTGACAGGGCTCCACCCCACAGCACAGGCCCCTCCAACCCCTTTTCCTCGGTGTCAGCAGCCACTGCGGTTCAGCAGAATGAGATGCTGAGGCCTCTGTTCTGGGGCGAAGGCGTGACAGAGCCCTTCAGCTTGCTCAGAGCGTCATTGCCGGTCAAGGTTCTAGTCCCTCACAAGGCTTTGAGGAGTTTTCTTGGGGTGGGGGAGACCATGTGATGGGGAGGGGCCTCCTTGCTCCTCCTCACACCCAGAGGCTGGGGATGTCAGAATGCGGGGGGGGGGGGGGGAGGCCCACACCCCCCCGCTTCTGCCGTTCTCCCCAGTTCAAGAGTTCAGCCTCTCCATGCAAAGTTGCAGTGTAGACGCAGCGCAGAGTCCACAGGGCGGAGAGTCCAGCTGGGCTTTTAGAAAATGGGGAACAAAGCCAAGGACCTCCCCCCCCCGGCCTCCCCCCCCTCCCAGCCTGGATCTGCACTGGCAGGACCGCCCTGCAACCCAAACACCCCCATGAACAGTGGGGAAGGGCCAGAAGGGTGTTTGAGAAGCAGAGACCAGAGCGAGGCAGGAAGGCTGGGAAGGGGGGGGGCACCTCCTGCCCACCCTGCTGCTTGGCTCAGACGCCCAGGAGGGGGGAAGGCAGGCTGCCATCCCTGCAGCCCCCACCCTGAGCAGGGGAAGGAGCCAGGCTGCAACGTGCCTCCCTCCCTCCCTAAGTGGGGCTGGAGAGAGCTGCCCAGGGACCCCGTGGGGTGTGAGAGCCCCGCAGAGAGTCAGGGGGGAAAGCGAAGTCAGGCGCAGGGGGCACTCCTCCTCTACTGATCAAGGGCGTCGGGAAAGGGTTAGGACACTGTGGCAGGAGGGACTGGGGGAACCAGGCAGAAGGAGAGGACAGAAGGGTGAACCCCCTCCCCTAACCAGCACCACATGGCCCTGATCTGGTCTGCAGCAGCTTTTAACTTAAACATGGGGTGGGGGGGACAAGTGTGGTTACTAAACGGGTCGCATTTACTTTGGCCGAAGAGTCTGTCAAGAGGCTGCAGGGGGAGGAGGGAGGAGGCCTCTTCTCCTCCCACCCCTTGGAAAATGAGATGAATACTGAGCACGACCCCCCCTGCTCCCTCCTGCCTTATTTCTGACCAGCTCAGTAGGAGCACTGCTTCCACCTGGGGGACAGGCCTGCTCTACCCTGGGGGTTGTGGAGCTTCAGGATGGGGTGGGTGCCCTCCTCCCCTCATTGGCCGAGGCCTGGGGGAAGGCAGGGCTGAGAGAAAGCAGAACTGTCGAGACTGGGGAGGCCGGGAGGGTCATGTGTGGGGTTTGGGTGTGGGGAGGGGGGTAACAGCCGTGGCACCCTGGTCCCTCCCCAGCAGCAAGGATGCTCCCAGCCCCAGATGGCCTCTCTGAGCACTGCCAGGCCAGCAAGCAGCTTTGGTCCAGGTCCGCTCTGGGGGAAACGGCAGCTGCCCCCCCCCAGGGGCCACTGGGGCAACCTCCTCCTGTACCCTAACAGCTTCCCCAAAGGAGGGTGTGTGGCGAATTCCAGGTCTCCCCTCCCATTCAATGCTCTGAGCTGTGGAATTTCCCTCTGGTCCACCCGATTTTTGTGGGGGACGGGAGGGCTAGGAGAGACCCTGCTTGGTCCCTTGGCGGAGACCGGAGGGAGAGTCTTGCCTCTGCTTCACAGACCCTGATACACTGGGGACACCCCCTCCCCAAGGTGACCTCGTGCTTGCCTGGCGAGCAGAGGGGGGTGCTGGGATGGAGCTCCAAGTGCCAAATCTTGGCTCTCTCCAGACCCCTCCCCCCAGACGCACGCACACCAAGGGGCAAAAGGACGCATGGCAGGTGGATGTGGGGTTGGAGGCACCTCCCGGGTGGAGGTGTGGAGCAGCAGCAGCAGCAGCAGCAGCTTCGGTGCTCCTCCTGCCTCCCGAAAGGTCCTTCCGCATGCCTAGACGGCCTTCTGGCGGCAGCTGGGGCCTGGGTGCCCCCCTGTTGTGATGCGATGCTGCACATAGCTGGATCCTCCCCCGGGGCTCCGAGGCTCGCTCTGCCGCAGCAGCACATGGGCACACACGAGGGGAGCATGTGGAGTGGAGAGACAAGGATCACTGCCATGCTCTCGTCCTCCTAAGTGTGCGCGCACCATGACGACGAGTGCCCCCCTCCATGCCGGAGGCCGTGGTCCTGGGGAGACACAGGGCATCCCTCTGCCCCTTTACCTGCCCTGCAGAATGCAGACCGTGACCCAAGCCTGATCCCGGGGTCAGGCCAGGGCAAGAGAAGGCCGAGCCCCCTATCGAAGGACAGGGTGGGCCAAGGGTTCCCCACTGCTGACTTGCGCTCTCTCTCTCCCCCACTCCCCCAGGATTGTCCCGGCCGGCAGCCGCCACTTCCTGCTCAGGCACCTGGTGCCCAGCGTGGAGTACGACCTCTGCGTCCTGGCCATCTTCGACGACGCAGCCACCTCGCTGGCGGCCACGCACCTGCTGGGCTGTGCCCAGTTTGCCACGCAGGAGGCCTACCCAGACTGCCGCTCGCTGCACGCCCACTTCCTGGGCGGGACCCTGACCGTGATCGTGGGGGGCGTCATCGTGGCCACCCTGCTGGTCTTCACGGTGGTCATGATGGTCAAGTACAAGGTCTGTGGCTCGGCCCATGGCGGCCTCCCCCCAAAGGTCACCCACGTCTGCTCCCAGACCAACGGCGGGGGGCACCCCAACGGCCTGCTCCCCCAGCGGACGCCCCCCCAAGGAGCGGGGCCCAAAGCACCGCCGGGCACGGGCCGCCAAAGCCGCCCACCCAGAAGGGGTGGCTGGGCACAGGACAGGGGAGGGGGCGGCGGCGGCCTGGGGAGCCCCCACCTCTGCCAAGACCAAGCGGAGCAGCTCCCTGGACATGGGGGACGTGGGCCCCTCCTCCAGCGCCTGCTACGGCTACGCCAAGCGCCTCAGCCTGATCTGGACCAAGCGCAGCCAGTCGGTGCACGGGATGCTGGTGCAGTGCGCGGCCCCCGAGCGCCTGGGCCCCTTCCTCGACGCCGACGAGCTGGAGGAGAGCGTGGTATAGCCCACGGGCAGCAGCGGCACCCAGGGAGGCTGCAGAGGACAGAAGGAGCGTGGACGGGCGCGGCGGGGCCAGAGGGGAGCACAACCCACTCGGTGCATCGCGGGGGCCGTCCGGCTCAGCCCCCGGGTCCCTGGGACCAGCCAGCCTGAGACTGGACCTGCTCACAGGACGGGGAGCACCACACAGGCGGAGGATCGGAGCCACATTTTGCCTCCCCGCAGCGTTTTGCCCAGGGACTCCCCACGGCAAAGCCACAGACCCAGAGCTCCGGAGGGGGAAAGGGAGGCTGCTCTTTTTTGAAGAAAACCACTCTCCAGAAAGAGGGAAGATGCCAATATTAGCCCCCCGGAGTGCCAATGCTACACCGACAGACGACACCACAGGAAAGTGGACTCTGTGGGGCAGGTTGTGTCTAAACTGTGCCTAAACTGGGGGCCTGGGGGGGTGGGCGTGCGAGAGGAGCGTCAGGGTTCCACCCCAGGTAAACCTGAATTGTGTATCGAAGAAAGCTGGAATTCTGCAATCTGTATAAAGTGGGGGCATTTGCAGATACGTTTATTGTGGCTTAATACTTGCTGCTGCGTGTGCCCACCGGGAAGGGGGGGTGACGAGCAGGATATGGTGGCAGAATTTGCTCAGTCCAGATCATGGGAGGGTCCTGAGCCTGCAGGGACGATGCAAAACTGCTCGAATTTCCCCAGGTCCAAATGAGCGTTTGACTGGTCAGTGACGAACCCTGACAGCTGCTCCAGGGGCACAAGCGGACCCGAGCACGGGGGACAGAGCGGGGGAGAGCCCCATGGCGAGCTCTGCTTGTCCCCTCCCAGTCTGAGAGCAGAGAGGGCCTCCCACGTATCGTGGTGGAGACTGGGTCGGAGGGGACTGTGGCCGTTTCCGTGCCTGAGGCCGATGAGCCTGAGAGCCAGCTGGATCACACACGCCAAAAGGCGGTCGCTGTCGCCGGTGTTTTATCCTTGTTTGTGAGGCCAGGAGGGTTTTCGTAAGCAGGCCTCTGCCCCAAGGAGCTTACAGGTGGAAATCACTGCGGACACAGATTTAAGCTTCACTGCTGAGGATTAAGAGGTTAGGCTTTACACCTGGGTTGGGGTTTTTTGGGGGGGGCAGGGGAGAGCAGAGAGAAGGGACTGATGCCCGAGCCCCCCAACAGAGCTGACAATGGGGCCAGAGATGCAAGGCTGGATTCCTGGCTGGAGGTGCAAGTGGGGAGGGGGGCCCAATGGGGCAGCTGCAGCCCCAGCACAGTGTGGGTTGCCGGTCGGTCGCAACAGCAGCTCCGCTCGGCAGGGGAGCCGTTTTGCCCGGCTGCAGACCAGCGGCGAATCCCCGGACCCCGCAGGCCTGGAGGGCACCGGGAGGAGGGGGCTGCGCAGGAACCTGTGCGGGCAGTGGCGGATCTAGGGGGTGGCAGGGGGGCAAGAGCCCTGGGCGCCATCTTGGGGCTGTCTAGGGGGACGCCAGTGGCCCCGGCAACATTGTGTGGGTAGACCTGGGCTCCGGAGTCCTTGAAGGGAGCCCAGGTCTACTCACAACCGTTTCTAATGGGTAGACCTGGGCTCCTGTAAGAGGAGCCCAGGTCTACTCAGGGCTGGTCCCAATGGGTAGACCTGGGCTCCCTCGAGGGGAGCCCAGGTCTACTCACAGCTGCTTCTGGTGGGTAGACCTGGGTTCCCATGGGGGCGCACTTCTATTGGGTGCCCCGGGCACCATTTTGACTAGGTCCGCCCCTGTGTGCGGGAGAGGGCTGGGCCAAGGTGACGGCTCTGTTGCGAGGCAGCTGCAGGCAAGACTGAGTGCCAACTCCGATCCCAGGCGACAGGCGGAGCTACCTTGCACTCCCCGGCCACAGGGAAGACCAGGGCGCGCGCCACGGGCGGAGCAGGCCCACTCCCCAGCGGCAGGCTCCTCACTCCAGGAAGGGCCACGATCCGGCTGGGCCTGTCACGCGGCATCCGTGCGAGCAGCAGCCGACCTGCCACTGCTGGGCCAGCTGCTCTCAGCAGATGTTAAAAACAAGCTGTCTTCCCGGCTCCTATTTTTTTTGGGGGGGGGGAGTGTGTGTTCTGTAGCCACTCACCCTGCGCCAGCTGCACACCCTGATGGTGATGCATCCTGACTCTCCCAGACAGGCTGGCGGAGATGGGGGGGGCGACTCCTCACCTCTGCAGGAGCCTCCCCTTCCCCTCCCCGTCCAGGGGCAGCGGGAGGGCAAAGCGAGGGGCCGCCTCCCCCTGCACTTGCTTCTGCAGTGCCCTGGCACAGCACAGGAACCCCCCGCCCCCTCCAGCCCCTCCCCTTTTGACCGTAATGCTTCCCGACAGGCAGCCGCGACTGTGGACGCCATCAGCCATGCCGGCCGGCCAGCCACTGGCCACTGTCACGTCCACTCGGCCTCAACGGCCAGGAGGCGGCGGCAGCAGCGTGCCACCCCAGAGGGGGAACGGAGGCAGCCACGGTGGCCGTGGTGCAGGAGGAAGGTGCCTGGGCTGGGCTTCTCTGCTCCGCCACAGGCTCGGGTTCAAGGGCGGAGAGCAGAAAGCTTGTGCTGGCGCCACGCGGTCGACTGTCCTTCGCCTCTTGCCGTCGGCCAACGTGGGACTGGTCACCAGCCCCAGCAGCCACCCCCAGCCCAGCCACCAGCTCCCAGCTCTGCTCCGCCAGCCCTGCCCACTTCTTGCTGTGTGCTGGGTGTGAGCAACCACCACAGGAAAGCCCCCAGCGGCAGGGACTGGGGCGGGGGCCCCCACAGGACCACCGCATGCAAACCAGACCACAATTCCAGCACCGCCTGGCCTCCTGGAAGGAAACGGGCCCCAATTAGCCCTGCCCTCCCACTCTGATGCTGAGCTGCCCCTTGGGAGGGGGCTGGGGGCGCACACCTCCCTGACGGTTATCGGGCACGCACAGGCGTTCCTCCCCGCTGCCACTGGGCCTGGGCCACGGGTGCCACGCAGCTCAGCTCAGCTCAGCTCAGCTCCTGTTCGGCGGAGACTTCAAAGGGATGGAAAATTGGCCAGATGAATCATTAGGATGTGGCTCCCCCCCCCCCCGCACGGCTCAGCTGGCCTAATTAAGGGCTGATGAAGAGCTTTGCAGCCGACGGTCTCCAAGGGCTGCCCCGGCTGCGGTGGGGGGTGAGCAGGGTCCTCTGGGCCTCCCACTTAGCCACTGCGCCCAAGGGGGAGAGGCCAGAGCGGGCCAGGCAAGCGCCCGTCCCTCCGCTCCGGCAGGGGCTTGCGGCAACTTGAGACAAGCGACTGAGGGCCAGATCCTGCCTCTGCCTCTTGCCAGAGGCCAGCCCCTGGACAGTCTACCCCAGCTGTGAACAGGACTCCCCCTCCCCGCCAACCTCACAGGGGTGTCACCAGCGCACCGAGGCCAAGTGGCTTCCCTGCTCACGAGCTGCTGCTGCGAGGGCTTCAGACTGGAGCCAGAGTCAGACCGCTCTTTGCCCTTGGCGGGGGCTCTGACGCCCAACGGCCGGCCAGGGCTCCAGGCCCAAACGTCTGTGCCGTTGACGCTGGGGAGACTAGCACAGCCGCGAGCCACAGTCCCGCTCAGGGCTGATTATCTCCGCTTTGCCCCTCTAACCTCTGCCTGGAGGTGACGCTCAGGAGGGAGGAGAGGAGAGGAGAGGAGAGGAGAGGGGTCCGCCTGGACTGTGCTCCCGGAGAGCTCTTCAGCCGGAAGGGGACCGCCAAGTGTCCCCTTGTAGAGGCCTAGCCAGCCCAAACGCACGGCTCTGGCAGTGCCCCCCATAACGCCAGATGGTCCCTCTCCCACTCTGCTGCTCAGGGACCCCTCCTCCCAGCCACTCATCCCCATCAGGCCCTCCTCCTGCCCTTGGATGATGACCCCCCCCCAGGAGTCTTGCTTCATGCTCGACACACACACCCCTTCTCTTCCAGAGCCCAGGTGTGTCTGCAAGCCCTCTGTAGCCTGGGCCTCCGTCCCTGAACCAATTCCGTGCCGCTGGTCTACGTTACACAGAAGACAGTTCTCACACTGCCTTGGCACAGAGGAGGGTTTCCTTTTCCTCTTTTTTTTTTTTTTTTTGCTGCTCCTAAATCTGTGCCAATTATTTCCTCCCCTGCTTGTTGCAATCTCCATTCGCAGAGCCCAGCACAAGGCCAAGGCTGGGGATCGCTGGCACCTGTGCCCTGCTGCCTGGTAAACAGCATTGCCCTCTGGCAGAGAGCCACGCTGGGGGGGGGGGACGACGTGCTATGAGCCAGTAGCCCGAGTCTTGGAGCAGTGGGGGGGGGGCTGATATTTCCTGGGATCGGAAACTCAAAGGCCCCTGTTTGGAAGAGAAGTGCCCCCCGTCTCTCTCTCTGATCGATCAGCTGCATCACATTTCCTGCAAGCCAGTGGCTGGAGATTCTCCAATTGATGTGAGCGCTGTCGGTGGGGGCCGGGGGGGGGAGCTGAACATGGAAAGCAGTACAGGCTGCCCCTTGGCCCAAACAGCCAAGAGGCAGAAGGGGAAACTGAGGCAGCCCCGAAAGAGCACCCAGACAGGCATTGCTGGACCCTGCCTAGCGCGCTGCCTGACAGGTACCAGGCACTGCGGGGAAAGGACACCCTGGACCAGACAGGTGCCCTCTGGAGATGCTCCCTGACCCCTCCCTCTCTTAAAAGGCCATCAAAGCCGCGGGGGAGGGGGAGCACAGGGGTGGCAAATGAGCCTGCCCAGTCCGCACAGCAGCCTCAAAGACACCTCTTGGCTCACACCTGGCCCCACAGGCCAGGATGGGCCGCTGCCTTGCACGGGAGCCCTCATGTGCCCTCGGCCGTGGGTCCTCAGTCGTGTGGGTGAGTTCCAGGAGGGGGCCAGGGAGGTCCCTTCCAGCCAGGAGACCCGAAAGTGCTGGCTGAGGGTTGCCATGCGGTTGTCTGGCTCTGTTCCTGCACCTGCTGGCACCTCCTGAAAACGGGGAGGGCGGAGCTCCTTCTAGCCTGGAGCCAGGTGGGGTGGGGAGACATTTCACACCTGCGGCACGTCTTCAGGCTAGACTGTCAGCCCAGGCGCGGGGGCAGGGGCGTGGGAGGTGGCCGTGCGTCCGGCTTCTACACTCAGCTCAGCTTGAGGGTTCCGTTGTTTGCCGGTCCCTCTCGTTAGACTAACGAGCCCCCATCCATCATCCCTGAGCTGCGGTTGGCTGAGGACGTCTGGCCGATTAGCGCTCAATTACCGCCTCCTGGTAGGGCCATCTGTTTTCATCTCTGGGGCGTCCCATCCCATGCGCCCGGGAATCCGTCATCCTGGGCCCCTCTTGACAGCACCCATCCTGCTCTCCCTTGGGCCCACAGGTGGGGGGGGCAGGGACGGTGCAGGGGGCAGGAGGACTGCGGGGCAACTGCCAGGCATTGGACACTCTCTGGGTTCAGCACCCCTCCCTTCCCCCCCCCCCCGCCCTGGGGTCACGCGCTTCAGGCAGATCCGGCCAGATCCCAGGGAAGAGCACAAGGACTGAACCCCAGGCTTGCTGCCTCCCACCCCGTCCAAACCCTTGCAGAGGACTTGTGATGCGCAAGCAAAAGAGGCTCGAGGGGGTGCCTGGAAAGCGCACTGCGCAATGACAGTGGCAGCCCTTCCTGGACCTCCCAACACCTGGCCACAGCCTGGGAGCTTCAGCCAGGGCAGAAGGAGTGGGTAGGGCGCTCTCTGGGGCGTGCACAGCAGAATCAGCTTCCCCAGATGTGCTTCTGGCCTCCGTTCAAGAGGGTGGATGCAAAGCCCCACGAGGACGCCCGGAGGCCCGCCTTCTCCCACCAGAGCCACTCGCAGGCTGTGACTCCCACAGAGACGCTGCAGAGTCCCCTCTCCCGCAAGGCCCAGCGACTCTTGGGGCCAGTCGCCTTTGTAAGGGGGCACTTGGCATTTTGGAGGAGGCGGGGCACGGAAGGCTGAGCCGGAGGCGGGGCTTTCACAGTCACCCGTTTGCCGGGATGTTCAGATGGCGGAGAGAATCTGCATTACGGACTGCACTAAAGACCCCCTTCTCCCAACGTGGTGAGCCCCGGTTTGCTCCGACAGGCAGGAGGCCCTTTCTAGCTGCGAGATCTGCCAGGGGCCGGCTTAGAGAGATGCCTTGCACTGGCTCCGGAGCAACCCCAACATTGCAAACCTTCCCCTACCGACTGCAAACGAAAACAAAGCCAAAAAACCAGATCTATTGTGGAATGGTCCAAGTCGTGCAAGGAGGGGGGGGGGGACAGTGGCGCTTTGCTCTGGGGCTTCCTGAAAAGGAAGAGGCGGCTGCCATCGTCCGCTCAGCCCGCATCCCCCCTTGGAGGCTCTGTCGGCGAAGGGAAGAGAGTGCTTGCAGCCGCAGAGCAGGGCTCCCGCAACAGCCTTCAGGTGGCCTCCCCTCCTCTGATGTGCGGGGGGGGGGGGAGGCAGAGAGAAGCTCCTCGTCACTGCTGCTGTGATAGCAGGCGAAGGAGACCAAGGAGGGGAAGAAAAGCTGGACGGAGGAGGACTGAAAGCAGGCCAGAGAGCCCTCCCCAGGAGCAAGGGGACACACACACACACACAGGCACACGCACACAAGGAGGAAGGGGCACAACATTATTGCCCCTCTGGGGAGGGGGGAGAAGAGGGACCCCTCTCAGCCAAGGCCTGAAGGAGGCTGCGCCTGAAGGAGGGCAACCCCTTGCTAGACCTAAGGCAAAGGCCGGGGCGGGGGCTGAGCATGCCTTGGGGGTCCTGAGCTCCCCATCCGGCTGGAGATTAAGGAAGTGGGGGACGGTGTCAGGAGGACGGAGCAAGGACTCCGAGTTTCAGGTTTTGTATTTAAAGTCAACTGAGGGGGCGGAAGGGCAGGGTCATTCTTGCTTCTCTTTCCCAGCAGCCTGACTGCCCCCAGAATTCTGCTTCAAATGCCACCTCTCTGATCCCCTCACACCTGCCCCACACCCCCGGCGCACAACTGCAAGAGCCCCCCGTGTCCTCCCCCGGCCGCCCCCTTTGCTGTTCCACAGAAGTGTTTTGTGGAGTTCCAAAGCTTGCAGACTCTGGTGTGTGACTCTGGTGCTGCTCCTGACAAAGGGGGGGGGGAGGCTTGTCTTGCACAGCACCTTCCTGGAACCTATACTGGTGAGGAGAGACTTTTTCTTGAAATCCAAGGGGGAGAGGAGGGAGGCTGCCACCAGCGCCTTCTTCTCTGTTCCAGGCCTAACTATTTTCAGTGTGTGACGTGATTATTTGTTTGTGCGATGCAAATTTACATTTCCAGGCCTCATGAGGACTAGAAGCGTCCTGTGCCCCGCAGCCTCTTGCAGAACTGTGATGAGAAGGACCTTCCAAGAGACGTGTCTGTTTGCTCTCCAATGCCTTGTGTCCCTGGCCGAGCGCCCTGCTGTGAGAGCCGGAGGCCCGGGGGCTCAGCAAAGCTGGGAGTCCCTCAAATTAATCACGGCCATGCGTGGGTGTGAGGCTGTGGCTGCTTGCTGGTGAGGGACAAACACGCTCCGTGTGCTCAGGGGGGCCCCTCTGATGCTGCGCCTTGAGTGTGCCCCCGGCCCCTGCGAGGACAGCGCTTCCGTCAGTGCCCTGCCTCACCTCGCCCGCCGACACGCGCAACACCTCCGCACAGGCCGAGATGCAGGCAGGTCTCCCCCCACTCCCAAACTGGCTCCATCGCTTTTCGGAGGCAGCAGTGAGCGAGCGTGTAGAGTAGATTTCCAGCGAGTTTCCCTTCCTGCCGCATGCCTGGAAGGCCCCGGAGCCCAGCCAAGGCGGCCCATGTTGGACACCGCTTGGGCGGCTGCCAAGACCTGGGCAAAGTGCTGGCGCTCGCTTGCTCGCTGCAGACGCCCAGCTGGGGGGCTGCCTGCGAGGGAGGGAGGGAGGGGGCACGGCAGGGCTCCTGAGATGCTGGGCTGGGGTTTGGGGCTGCGGGGAAGGGAGCCAGGCAATGTGCAGCAGGGAAGAAGCCGAGCTCACTCCAGAGGGGCTGGGAAGGCACCGAGGGGGATTCAGGAAGCCGGGCAGGAGCGCAGAAGCACAGCCCGGGCGGCTCTCCCAAGCAGGGCCAGGACCCAGCATGTTCCCAGACCTCAAGGCGGCTCAGCCCCGCTTGGACTGCCCGGAGGGGGAGAAGCCTGCACTGGCGGCACGCCCACCGCAGTCCCCGCCTCCCAATCGCCAAGGAAACTGAAGCACCTGCACCCGGCACAGCTGCACCCGCTTCTGGCCCAGCTTCTCTTTCCCTCCCCCGCGTCACTGTCGTGCCTGGAAGTTCCTCGGGGCAGAGCCTTTGCCCCACTCAGCCCAGGTCAAGGGCCACAGCCAGTGCAGAAGGAGAGACAAGGAGCAGCCAGGAGGGAGGGTGGAGCCGGGGGGGGAGGGGGCTTTGCCAGGCAGGAGGAGCATCCGAATCAAGCAGGGGAGGGACCCCCATGCCCCTGAATGAGTATTGTCCAGCAGTGTCCGTGGGGTGAAGCCAGCAGGGGCAGGGAGCGTGTTCCTCCCCATCCCTTACAGGACTCCAGGAACACGCGGCCGGGGCGAAAGATTTGCAAGATTTCCTCCAGCTGCGCCTGCGGGCAGGGGGGCATTTCCACATCCAGCCTGCATTGGTCCAGCCACCCCCTCCCTGCCCAGACTCCTGGCCAAGGAATCTTAACTGATCCCAGGATGTCAGCCGACGGACTGACGTGCACCGATATCTGCACGGGAGAAAAGCAGAATTGCTCTTGCAAATAAGACCACTTTCTCTCGGGGCGAAGGGGCTCCCTGCTTGCATGCTCTCTCCTCCCGGAACAGGAGGGGAGTTTCTCCTCTTCCGAAAGGGGGCTGCCCGCTCTCCACTTCTGGAAACAGTTCTGCTAAAAAACGAAAGCTGAAGCAGTGAAGCCAAACCTCACCCCCCCGCCCCGCCCACAACTGATCGATGAAGGGCACCCCTTCCTAGCAAAAAAGGTCGAAGATGATACATAATGGATGGACTGAACCAATCGACACTCGTCATTTGCATCCGCCACAGGCCACAGCAATCGAGCCCAGACACCACGGAACTAGCAGGGCTGCCCTTCCCTCGAGCCCCACAGGGTCGTTTCCAAGGGCTGGAGGGCTGCTTGAAAAGGGCCAAGCACTCTGAGGGGGGTTGGTGGGCTATGGGGGAGCGACCGCATCGCTCTCCGAGGCCTCCTTGCGCAGGCCCCTTCCCTTCAGAGGCAGAGGACTTTCCGGCCAGCTGCGCTCCCCGAGTTAAGCTAACCGCAAAGAAGCTCCCGCAACGTCCTGCTGCAAGACCCCAGCTCTGAGCAGCGCCCATTTCGCACAGTCACAACCTGTGCAGCCGCACTGTGGCGTTCAGGGGTGTCTGCCTGGCGCCTCCCCTCGGTTGCCTGCGCTCCAGCCCCACCTCGGAGGACCCCCCAGAAGGGCAAGGCAGGCCTTGGACGCAGGCAGGGCTGGGCCCAGGGCAGGAATCCGGACTCCACGCCCAGCACGGCTCCTGGGTCAGAGCGTCCGGGGCGAGGGCTGCCAGGCTGGGAAAAGACCCTGCGAGGGCCTCAGTCCCCACCAGGTGCGCCTGGGAATGGTCCCAGGACACCTGCAGCATCTGACCCTGGATGCCGGACCCACTGGCCAACGGGCCGCCTCCTCGCGGCAGAAGGGCAGGGGCCGCCTCCCACCAGCACCAGCCAGAGCTCCGAGGGCGTGCCGGACACCAGCTCCAGGAGTCTCCTCAGCCGGCTCCAACAGACACACACGCCCGGTGCCACGGCGCTACTTCTGCCATGCGCCTGCCCATCCTGGCGAGAGAGAAGTGCCGGCCAAGGCCAAGGCAGCAGGGAGGGCTCTTGCCTCGCCTCTCCCCACACAGTCATTGGGCAGGCACGGAAGACGCAACAGGCGGACCCGACCCGACATGAGAGGGGGCATCAGCGGCCCCATCAGAACCGCCTGCCTCAATGCTCTGGCGGCCGCCGAGTGCCAGGAGCCCCACGCTGGCAGCCAGGCACCCAAGCGCCCAGCCCTGCAGCCTCCCGCAATCAGCACCCTGGTGGGATCTGGCTAGAGAGGCCCGCAAAGGCACGAGAGTGTCCAGTCCCTGACAGGGCGTGGAGGGCCCGGCCTGCTGCTGCGGCGGCAGTGCCCCAGCAGCGGGCACTCAGCGGTGGACTGCTCTTGAACAAGGAGGCTCTGCTGGCCTGCTGCGGCTGCCAGGCATGGACAGGCCCCTCCAGCATCTCCACCGGGGTCAGGCCCAGCATCGTCCCGCCTGTCGCCCACTACCGTGGCGCCCCTGCAGCCGCCGTGCGCGTGGTGATGCTGCGGTGTTGCACGGCCGACAGCCCTGCTCCCTCCAGGCCCGTCTCGGCTAGCGCCCCCCACACCACTGGGCCAGACAAGCCGCCTCGAGCCACAGGTGTGAGTTCTGGAACGGGAAGAAACGGCCGAGCAAAGACCCTCTTGCAGGGCAGCCGCAGCAGCAGAATTCTGCTGGAAGGTCTTGCAGGCCGAGAGCCGGGGGCCTCCCCCCTCCCTCTCCCCTCCTGCGACCTTCGGGGAAAGGGCAGGCCAGGATCTTCCCCATCCTTGCAGGAGAGGAAACGTCTCGCCTCCAAGAACAGCAGCCCTGGCAGGGCCATTCATTCCACTTATCTGGAATCCTGCTTAATACAGATGCCGCCAGGGGGGTGAGTCAGTCTCTCTCTCTCTCTCTCTCTCCTTGCTTGCTCGCTCACTCCCCCCCCCCACCTTTGTCTTCTTCCTCGTTAAAGTCAGCAGTGAATAATCAGCTTTCCATCTATTTCGGTTGGCACCCCCCTCCCTCTCGCCACAACATCTGGTGCCCATGGCGGCCCCCATTCCGAGCTCCTTTCCAGAGAGAGATGAGAGTGTCTGCCTGCCTGCCTGCCTGCCCGCCCGCTGCTGCTGCATCCGCTGAAAAACATCTCCGTTCCAGAGGAAGGAGGGAGGGAAGGCCGGTCTAGCTGCTGCAGTGGAAAGAGAGCGCAGCTTCCTAGTCTTCCAGAGGCCACACACAAATACGCTGCCGTGACTTGAATTCCCTGCACACAGAAACAAAGCCTGCAAGGGAGGAGGGGGGAAAAACCTGAGGTGCTAGATCTTTACCTACAGAGAAACAAAACATTTTGTTCAGGGACAAGACTTGGGGGGGGGGGGGGAATCAGCCAGGCTGCCTGCATTGGTCTGTCTGTCACAAGGGAAAGGGAAAGACCCTGAAGCTACCTCTGGAAGGGAAGAGTCCCCTGGTCCTTGCTACAACCTTGACGTCCACAGCAGTCCTAAGGGAGAACACCAAGGGGAGGGGGGGGGCTTAGGAGGGGCGCTAAACCAGCCCCATGTGCCCCCTTCCCCAGGTCTGCCTCTCTGCCACCCACACAGCCTCCCAGACCTTCATCTCTTGGTCACGCGCACCTGTGACAGCATATCAGGCACAGAACGGGGAGGGGGTCAGGAACTTGGTGGGGTTCCAAATGGGGAGAGATGGGGGAAGGGGGGAGCACCTCCCACGGGGAAGCTCTTGGAGCATCCACAGAGTTGGGGAAACAGCAAGACACCAGCAGAAGGGGGCAGGATGAGACCCCCGAATCAGACCTGCAGGGCCACGGACACCCCGACATTTGCAACAGCGCCCCCCAAAGCCAGCAGCATCTGGCAGGTGGCGGCAGGCGCAGTCCCAAAGCAAGGGCAGGCACACTCGCCACCCACCCACCCACCCCCGCCAGAGCCCTGAGCGCCCCGCAGCGGCCGTGGGGCTGGTTCCTCCACAAGGGTCCCGGGCTGGGAAGGGAACCCCCGGCCCCCTCCCACCCAGACACGGAGGAGGCATCAGCGGAGGCACGGCCGTGTGCAGAGATGCACGTGGAGCAGCTCCAGGACCCGAGCGTCCTCCTCCTCCTCCTCCTCCCCGGCCCCACACAGCAGGCGAGCGCCTCAAATGCCTCCTCCTGCCTGGAGGTCCCTCGGCCGGCCGGCTGACGCAGGGAAAACCCCCCCCCCCGCCGCTGCCTTAATGCTCTCTGGCAGGAGTGGAGGCGCAGGGCTCCTTGCTGCCAGAAAGGCTTTATCGCCTCCCTCCTCACAGCGGCTGGCAGCCAGCAGGGCCTCTGCCAGGAGAGGAGGAGGAGGAGGAGAGACGCGGGCCGTGTGCCGGGGTAGTGCCGGGGCCGGCAGGGGGGGAAGGAGCAGAGCGGGGCCGTCCCAGAAGACCCCCAGGGCCGGGACAGGCAGCTTGTGCCCTTCCTAACCAGGCCCGCTCCTTGGCAGAGACGAAGCTGGCACCTGGGTGCCCCCCCCTCGCCTGCACAGCAGAGCCACTGCTGCCCCACAGCCAGCCCAGACGGGCCACAGGCCCCTGCCCCGAGAGCATTCACATTCCCCCCTTGCACCAAGTGCCCCAGAGAGGCCTCGCATCTTTCCCACTCTGCCTCGCCAAGGACCGCAGAGGCACGGCAGCCCACGGGGAGCCGCAAAGGCCCTGCCGCCCCCTCCTGCAGAACACAGCAGCGCCTCACCCGCGAAACCTGGCCGGCAGCAGCCAGACGCCCCCTCCCTGCTCCCTCGCAGGCCAGGCCCCTGGGGTGGCCCGGGAGGGGAGGCACAGCACGGCGGCCTCTGGCCAACCCGCAGCAGCTCCTCCCGGCACAGGTGGGCATATGGCGTGCAGGTGGCCAGTCCTCCCTGGGCAGGGGCCGACCCTGCTCACTTCTGCCGGGGAGGGAGGGAGGCCACCATCTGGCTCCTCCGGTCTCACAGACGAGCGCGGCCCGGAGGGGGGGGGGCAGGCCGGGCAAGTGGCAGCCTTGTGCCTGCACGGTTCTTGGCCGGCCGAGCGGGCTGCAGCCAAGTGGTGCTTGACTGCTGGGGAGGAGCGCAGGGTCACACCTGTCCTGTGTGGAGGGGCTTTATTCAGGGCTAGCAGGCTGCCCCCACCCTCACCCCCTGGCCTGGACAAGGAGGGAGGGGGCAGAGCAGGGAAGGGAGGGGTTCTGGCCCTGCGCTCCTCCCTCCTCTTCCGATCCAGGGAGTGAGTGGGGGGGGGGGCCTCGTGGGAGGGGAGGCAGCACTTCCCAGGCAGCGCAAAAGAGGGTCTTCAGCCAGCAGCCCTGCAGGCCTCATGCAGGGGGACGCCTCCATTTCACAGCTTCGCTACCCACCCTCTGCCGGCCCCGCTTCAAAGGGGAACCCCATACAAAAACACACAAAGTCACACGAACAGAGCGATGAAGCGGGCACAAGGCACCCCTCAGCTAGAAGCAGCCCCACCCACCCACCCCCCGGTAGAGTGCAGGCGTCCTACCTTGACACCACGGATCCGGAACTCGGCCAGGGCGCGGCCCATCTTGGAGGCGGCCGTGGGGTGGTCCTTGCCGTGGGCGATGACTTTCACCAGCAGGGAGTCGTAGTGGGGGGGAGATGATGGCCCCCTGGAAAGCGGAGGCGCTGTCCAGCCGGATCCCCATCCCCTCACCGCTCCGGAACACCTGGGGGGGGGCGAGAAGAAGAGGGGCACCAGGTCAGGAGAGCCGGCAGCAATGCGCAGCAGCTGGCGGTTGGGTTCGGGGCTCCGGGTCTGCAAGAAGCAGCAGCGGCTCCTGGGCTTACTCAGGACTGGCCAGGTCACGGCCTGGGCTCAGGCACGGGGGTCTCGGCTGCTCAGGGCTCCCCACGCAAAGGCCCTGAAAGTCCCAGGCAGCTTGGAGCTGGGCCGGGCAGGGCAAGGCCTCAGCACTCTCCGCCTTCAAGGAAAAAGATGGGACTCAGGCATGGCTCCAGCAGCAGACAGCCGGGACCCCCCCCCCCTCTCTCTGCCACTCCCAGGAGCCACAGGAAGTGGGAAGGAGAGGGGAGTGGCCACTGTCTGACATTCTCGCCCCCCCGCCTCTGCTCCTCCGCAAGCCCCCCCCCACGCTCTCTGCTGAACCCAGAGGGTGGGTCAGCTGAGGGGGGGGAGGCAGCAGCTCAGCACAGCGCAGTCCCAGTCTGGAGTCCCTGAGCAGGGCTGGCGGGATACACAGGAACTCCTGCTCTTCCTCTGCCCCAGCACCAAAAGAGCAGGGAGGGAGGGAGGGAGGGCTCCCCGCTACACCACACCTGGCAACTTCACTGGCGGTCGATCTGGTCCCAAAACTGAGCTTGCAACAAAACCCGGCTCCTTCTCCCAAGGATAACAGAACAGTTCCCCTGGCCCACTCCCCTGGCTAGACCCCTCCAAAATCAGACCTCTACAGAGTGACACCCACACCTGTCTGATGTGAAGTCACCTTACGGCAGGCCAGAAAGCACCCCCAGGCCATGGGGCAGTTGCCGGCCCCGGGAGATGCCCAGCCACAGATTCACGAGCAGCGAGGAAGGGCCAGAGACCTGGTGCCCTTTCGGCCACTTCCGGAACAGGGAAGCAGGAAGGAGTCCTAATTTCCACACACCCAGCTGGTGGGCAGGTCCCACTCAGTGACGCAGATTGCCCCCCCACCCCCCAAAGGATCCAGGCACCCACCAGGCCAGCCCAGACCTGTTGCCACAAACAGAGGCATGCAAAGGGTTTTCCTTTTGGGAAGCCTCTCTCTAGGCTGCCTTTGAATTGCCAGGGTGGAGGTGTGGACAGTGCTGCTAGCCAGCCTGAGGATGAAAATCTTGCTTTCATCTAAACAACCCCCCAGACAAGACCTGGTGACTTCCCAGAGCTGCAGGCACCATACGCTGTACACCAGACCTCGTTTTCCAGCCTGCTTTGCTGGCTTGCAGTCCAGGCAGCATCCGGGGTTGTGCGGGAGCAGCCACCAACGGCCCCCGCCCCGATCCAGTGATGTGACGCTCTCTGGCACACTGTGGGTTGCCCTGGAAGCCTCCGCTGGGGTCGTGTCACATCTGCTTGCTTCCCACTGATCAAGCGTGGCAGGGATGCTGCGGAGGGCAGAGGCCTCGTCCCCTCGCCGCGTGTGCCTGTTTTCTCTCCCGCCGACCTCCTGCAACCAGTCTGGTCACGGCTCCCAGGAAGGGCCTTCCCAGTAAGCACCAGGCAGCTCACGGTCCAGGCATGAGCAAGACCGCAAGTGGAGCTGACTGGAGACAAATTGAAACTGACCACAGCCGTGACTCCAATGCCCAGGCGGCTGGAAGGAGAGAGCCGGCGAAGGGGGACAGGGCGGAAGAAGAACGCCTCTCCTGCTCTCTGCCCCAGCAGCAGCTTCAGGAGGATTGTTTTTCCCCCCTCTGCTCTGGGCTGGACCTGTGTGTGGGAGGGGAGGGGTGAAGCAGGGATCTCTCAGCAGCTGTCCGAGTCCCTCCAGCTCCTTCCTCAGCAGAGTCCCTGAGTGGTGACAGGTCCAGCAAGCGGCCTGAGGCTGCTACAGAGGAGAGAGCACCAGGCAGGGGAGCCGGGAAGCAGGGGACGGCAGAGGCAGGGCCATTTCAGGACCCTGGACAGAGCCACCACAGAGCGGCTCTGCTCTGACCGGGTCAGGCCTGCTCTCTCCACCTCCCACCATCACAAAAGCAGAGAGCCTTGCTTGGCTGTTGAGCGGGGAGCTCCATGCCCTTGGCACGGAGGGGTCCAGTTCCTCAGGGGAATCTGGGGGTCTCGGTTTCTGGATCTCAGGCTCCTGAGCACAGCAGCCCCACCGGCTGGCCCCCCACTCTTTCTGGAGCACAGGAGGCCAGGCCGGGCTTTTCAGGGCTCCGCTGCCCTTGGAACGCAGCACTGCAGCTCCCGTCCAGGCTGGGAAGCGTCGAAGGCGGCAGCTCCACAGGTCCTCCTCCTCCGCCTCGCCCCCTCCAAGACCTTGATGGATTTGGGGAGCTGCAGCTGCCACGGTAACGGCGACGCTCTGATTGAGGTGCAGCCTGCGGAGGAGCTGAGGGGAGTTATGGCTCTCCAGGGGTCGCGCGGGGCCCGGAACACCTTGGCGGATCACTCCGCTTTCCTTATTTAAACAGAAGGGGGCATTTGTTATCGGAGCAAGTCGGGAGGCTGGTAAACGGCCTCCTTCGCTGGCAGCCGGAATGGATCACCCCGGAAAGCAGCGTCGATCCTCCCCTCCCCTCCGGCTAATGAAGCCAATAAATCAGCCACACAAACTGGGGCAGGGCCCAGCGCTGGCGGACAAGCGCTCTTTGGCGGGGCTCCTGGCAGGCGGGGGTTAAGCACAGGCAGGCCCACCCCCTCGGCTCCAGGAGGGTCCTCCACCAGGCGCCCCCCAGGCAGACAGGCCAGCAGGATCACACCTGAGACATCCCTCCCCCCCCCCGCCGTCTGCAAAACAGTCACTCCACCCCCCAACTCTGATCGGGGCTCCTTGGATCTCCCCCCCCACACACACACACACACTTCTGGACATGGCCTGCAGACTGCACAGCGTGCAATTTTGGTTGAGGCCAAACACTGACTTTTAGCAATCCTTCTGTTTTGGGAGGTAGACAATAATTAACAAACCTCCCCCCCCCCGCTGCTCTTTGAAGAGGGGGTGGGAGGGACCTTTAGGTTGCTTTGTGCAGGGGCTGGGCAGGTGCCCCTTCCTCTAGAAATGCTAGCATGCAATGTCCATTCCCCCCCCCCCCCGTGGGCCGATCCACTCATTTCTCTGGCCTCCGCGCACCATGGGTGGAGCAGAGCCCTGGAACGGCGGCCTGGCTGCCAGTCCAGCCTCCGCTCCTTCTTCCGTCTTGGGGGTGACCATAAAAAGCCAAGTCAATTTCCCCAGCACTCTCACCTCCTGGCTAAAATACGGAGCGGCAGATTAGAAAAGGAGGGGTCAAGTCGGCCTGGCTGGCCGCAGATTGCTTACAACCCCGGCGCTGAAAGCAAGAGTTCGACCCACGAGGGGAGGGGAGGACAGCGAGACACCTGGCAGGACACGGAGCGCGAGAGCGGCTGGCCGCACCGGAGGGCCCGGGTGAGCTGTGGCGCTGCAGACGGACCCAGGCCAGGGACACTCCCACCAGCCGCCATCAGCCACGTCGCCCGAAGACCTGGCAGGCGGACCAGCTGCCCCCCCTGGCTCCCGGCCAGAGCCGAAGCACTCCTAGCGCAGCACCAGAGGCATCCTCCATCAAGCGCCGTCCCTGCCCACACGGGCCTGGAAAGGGGCAGGCAGAGAGGGGGCCGCCCTGTACGTGCGCACACCGAGACTGAGAGCGTCTCCGGGGGGGGGCAGGGCTGGGGCGGAGCCTCTGGCTGCCGGAGAGGGCAGTGCCCTCTCTGCAGTGTCTTCAGACGCCAGTGGAGGGTTCTAGGAGGCCCTGGAGAGCCGGCCAGGGTGGAGAGCCAGCAGCCAGATGATGATGATGATGCGCGGCAGGGGGGGGGGGGCCGGGGGGGGCGCTTTTCCAGATGGCTTCTACACCTATAGCCTGGGATGCTGGCCATGGACACCAACGTCAGAAGAGCCCCACCACGTCAGGCCGAAGGCCCACCTAGTCCAGCTTCTCACAACGGCGCATTAGATGCCTCAGGGAGCACACAAGACAACAAGATGCCTGCATCCTCTGGCCACACCCTGGCACTCAGCACAGCCCACTTCTAAAACCTGGAGACCTGTGACGGACTTTTTCCCATCCATCTATCCAGTCCCCTTTTGACGTCAAACCACCAAAGTTTTTTCCCTGTTCAGCTGGTCCTGTACAGCAGTGGTATTCAAACTGTGGGTCGGGACCCACCTTGTGGGTCACGACCTGATGCCAGGTGGGTCGCAGAAGGCTGGGAGCAGTCATCTGGGAAACTGCATCCCTTATTCCTGTTATATTCCTTTTGTGAGTGTTAATAGTTTAAATTTTAAGGTGAGGGTTTTTTCAAATTTTGTTTTCATTTCAGTGGTTTTACATCATATTTTGCCCTCATCTTGCTTTCTGTCAGGGATGTTTCACGGTTGTACAATTGCTGCAGTCCAAGAATGCCAGTTTGCATTTCAGGAGTGTCATTTCATTATGTTACAATGACAGCACCTCCTGCTTGATGATGTCACTTCCGGCCATGCCATCACTTTTAGGTTAACGACATCAGTTCCAGTGGGCCCCAACATGAGTGCCATTCTAAAAAGTGGGTCCCGATCTAAAAAGTTTGAATACCACTGCTGTACGGAGAAAGCAGGGAGCAGGAAAGGGTGTGCGTGCGCGTGCTAACCACTAGGTGCTACGCTCCTTGGCCAGCCTGCCTTCTCCCGGGAGTCCTTTCCCTGAGGGAAGCCAACTGGGTGAGCCCATCAGCCTCCTGGGCTCACTGAAGCCGACCTCTGCAGCTGCCACCCCTCCGAGGGCACGTGTCGGGGGATGCGTGTGCTGCATGCGCTGGCAGATGCCTTTCCCGGTGTGCACTATCCCTGTCCTCCACCTGCACTCTCCTCCCCCCCCCCACAGTCGCAGAAGCCGAGGGAAGCGCTCTGGCGGAGGGGCTGCTCAGCGCACTCCGCGAGGGGAAGAGCGGCACCAGCGCCACGGAGGAGGCCGCCCGCCCGCCCGCCCACTGAATTAATCATGACTCCAGCGAGGCAGACGCTTCTGCCGGCACTCGGGATCCTCTGCGAGGGAAGCTTTCAGGGGCTGCTGCCCATCCATTAGGGGGTGGCTCCCTTCCCAGACTGCAAGGGAGGGGCACGAGAGCGGGGCTTTCCGCCTGGAGTGGGGGCTGAACAGCACAACTGCAGGGCGCCCTACCCCAAGGCGGTGGGAGCCCTGCTAGGCCAGGCCCACCAGCAGATGCCCCCGGGGCGCTCCCAAGGAGGGCACACGGTACTATGTGGTACACTGCTCCTGGACAAGGAGGCTCCATTCAGCTGCTTCGACTAACAGCTGCTGACAGAGGCCCGATCGCTGGGCAAGACTTAAGGCTCCCCCTGTTTCCGACATGGCAGCTGCTCAACCTGCTGGCTCAGGAGGTCCACCAGGACAGAGACAGAAGAACGAGGGCCTCCTTGTGCATTGAGGAAAGGCACCGCCAAATGACTGGCCTCTCTGGGGAGGGGGCAAAGTTCCCCTTCCCGGGAATCCTGAGGAAAGCCACTCCCTCCCTCCCACCCCATTTAGGCTGGGCCAAGCTGCACGTCGTGGCTTTTATGTACTCAAGAGGAGTTCTGGAGGCAGAGCAGGAATGACTCTAACCTGCCCCTATTTGGGGGGGGCCCTTCCCCAAAGGTGCAGGGAGGGAGAGCATGTGGGGCTGGACCCAGACCACCCCATTGGGGTCAGGGTTCAGACGGTGATCGGATCCCAGCTGCTGCAAGGGAGGGGGCAAAGAGACCAAGGCCTGCATTAGCATGTGCCCCCCACCACCACATGGCTGCAAGATGTTCCTAAAAGGCTGTGCCTTGTAGGGCCTAGCAGGAGACTCAGGACAGATAGACAGAGCTTCTTGACCCAACACAACTGCAAGCTGATGGAACTCCTTGCCACAAGAGGTGGAAGCAGGTTGGAAAGTCCCACCTCATTCACACAGGGTGTGGAAGGGAAGGAAGGGTCTCTGCAGAGGCTACTGGTCACAATGGCTAAGAAGGGGAGCCTCCACACAGACGGGCTGGTCAGAGAAGACTTCACAGCCTCTCCAGGGAAGCAATGAGGGTTGGTCTCATGGGGAACCGACCCCGCTGGGCCCTCCCAACAGGACGGGGGGGGGGGCGCCCATCACCTCTTCACTGCCACAGGATGCAGTGAAGATGCAGCTTCCCAAGATGCAGCTTCTTCTCAGCCTTGCCTGAACGATGGTTGCAGTGTGAAGCCAAGACTGAGCCCAGAAGCGGCAATGCTTTTCTCCAAATATAGCGTGTGCTTTTTATAGTGCAGGCGGCCCAAGCGGCAGGAACACGTCCAGGCGCAGCAAAGAGGCACTTCTCCAGGAAGGGGCATCGCTGCAGCTCCGTGGCTTCCACGGCCGGCCGGCTGCCCACCTGGCACCGCCGCCGAGCCCGTGAATTATGGAGGCCTCCTCGCTTGGGATGTGCCGCGTCCTGCCTCCCACTGCAGTGATGGCAGGTGGCATCCTCCGCTAAGTGGCTCCTGGGACGGCCACTGGAACAACCGATGGCAGGAGCCCTGCGGCCCCAAGGAGGCAGTCGCAGCAAGGCAGGGTGGCTGAGCTGGGCACCCTTCGGGAACGCCAGGGCCACAACGCCTGCCAGTGAGAGCAGCCGAGGGCTTCGCACCACTGCCAGCAGGAGCAGCCGGGGTGCGCAGGGGAGAACGGGGCCATAGCCAGTGATGTCATGCAGGGGGTACGCGGGGGTACGTGAGTACCGGTTTCTAGGATTATGGCTGGCCCCGCCCATTCGCCCGCCCACTCATCGACTCTGCCCCCTGCAACATTTGAATTTCCTGCATGTTTGAGTTGCCTGCACGTTCTCAGAGCCAGGCAGGCAGGCAGTGAGTGGAGACTTGCCTTGCCACTGAAAAATGAGCTGCTCTGGGGTTTTGGAACTGTTGGGTCACTTTAACATGATGCCAGGCCTCCTTAACATGTTCTGGGGGTGCTGTGGAATACTGTTGCCACTGTTGGGTCAGTTTAAAATTGTCTGAGGCCTCCAAAAGGGCTTTTTTCATGTCCCTTCCTGCCACAACATCACTTCCGGCTTATGACGTCACTTCTGGTGGGCGGGTCCTGACACGTGCCAATCAAAAGTGAGTACCTGTTCTTAAATCATTTAGATGACACCACTGGCCATAGCACTGACCTCACAGGACCGCTTGGCAGCAGAGCATCAACAGTCGCACTGCCGGCTCCACAACGCAACTGTGAGCCGAGCTGCTTTGAGCTCCGTTTCAAAGGCGGCGAGCTGAGGCAGGCAGTGGGATTGGGACCGCCTGCGCTGGTTCAGTGCCAGCTGCTCAGTGCAAGGAAGGCCAGAATTCTCCCAGGGTTCCTGGTTCCGCCACTGCCAAAGAATGACAGTTAACGTAAGAACCTCAGAAGACACCCCCCCCCCCAGGATCAGGCCAAAGGGGGCCCATCTGGTCCAGCTTCCTGCATCTCACAGAGGCCCACCAGATGCCTCAGGGAGCAATCAAGGCAGCAACATCCCCTCATCTTGTTTCCACTCCCTGGCACCTGGCATTCAGAGTCGGGCTCCTTCAAAATCCAGGAGGGGGGGCGTGTACCACCCATCCTGGCTTGTAACCTGTGATGGAGTTTTCTTCCAGATCCCCTCTGACAGGCATCCAGGCCTTCAGGCGCCATCACCTGTGGCAAGGAGTTCCACAAACTAGGAGTTCCCTGGGGAGGAGGGTGGCGGCCGATAAAGGTAAAGGTAAAGGTTTCCCCACGACCGAATGGTCTAGTCTTGACTGACTGTAGGGGGCGGTGCTCATCTCCGTTTCAAAGCCTGCAGAGCCAGCGTTTTTGTCCAATCATGTGGCCAGCATGACTCTATGCCATAGCGCACGGAACGCCGTTCCCTTCCCACCAAAGTGGTCCCTGTTTATCTACTTGCATTTTAGGTGCTTTCGAACTGCTAGGTTGGCAGGAGCTGGGACAAGCAACGGGAGCTCACTCCGTTGCGCAGTCTTGAACTCCCAACCTTGCGGTTGAAAGCCCAGCAACAGCGGATTAACTCGCTGCGCCACCACATCCCAGACCCATACAGCCTGACATTTGCTCAGGGGCAGGTCTGCTGCTCTTGGCACAGAGATAACGCTCTGGAACAGTGGCAATTCTGCAGGGCTCCAGCAGCCCCAGGGCACAGGCAGGGCCGGATCCAGAGCTCCAGACCTCCAGAACTCCTGGGTGTTGAGCAGCAGCACTTAAACAGTGCAAGAGATACTGGAACCAAACAGCGGGTGGGTGGGGAATGCGCCTTTTGAAGCCCAGGCCCTGCCAGCAGGCAGCAGGGGAAGCTCCTTTCTAAACTTAGGGAGAACCGCCTCCAAGGCAAAGCGCGGAGGCCTTTTTTCTTCCGCTTCCTCCTTCATGCCTCACCCCCGTGCAGGATAAGCCGCCTCAAAATCTGGAGGCACTATTTGTAAAGCACACAGAAGCAAATCCAGCTAATTTGCACGCTGCAGAGCTGGAAATGCAGGTTCCGTAAAGGAAAAAGCGTAAAGAAAAATGCAGCCCCCCCTCCCATAAGCCACACAGCCCTGGATCTCTCACTGCACCCGACCAGCAAGGACCCCCCTCCCCATGCTTCCAGCAGTCAAGGCTCCACCCAAGCCAGGACAGTGGGGCACTAGCCCCAGGAGTGGTTTCTGAGAGCAGCCCCCTACCTCCCCTGGCCCAAGGAGAATCTGAAAAGCGGCCCCATTTTTCCCCTCCTGCAGTGCTAGAGCGTGGAGGGCTCCAACGACATCAATGGAAAGGCAAAGAACATCTTCCTATGTACAACACAGAGCTAACTTAGGGAACTCACTGCCACAAGGTGGGGTGCTGACGGTCACAGTTAAAAGAGGATCAGATGAATCTGCCAAGAAGGAGGGACCTGTCAGCTGCGGGCAGCCGTGAGACCCCTGTGGGACCCTCCCACCTGGTGCCCCAGTTCAGTCCCAGTCCTGCCCAGCCTCCCACCTGCTGGGAATACCAGCCTCAGAGAATCACACAAGTAGGGCAGGCTCCTGCTGGCGGGTCCCAGGAAGCAAGGGGTTAACCACTGTGGACAAGGCGGAGCTTGCCTTGAGCTCATCCTGCAGGCTCTGAGTCCAGGACTGGAAGTAACAGCAGCAGCTGTTGCCAGTGTTTGCCCTTTGCCTCTTGCCGCTTGGCCTCACAGCAGGTAAATGCCCTTCAGGGGCCAGATTTGGAGCTGGGCTCAGCAAAGCAGCCTTTTTTCCTTCCTTCGGATTGCCTGAGTAGCTCTTTTGGTCCCCGCCTGAGCCCAGTCTTAAAGCGCAGGGTCACCAAAAGGAGTCCAGGCACCTTCCCCAAACCTTCCCCACTAACTCAGTGGGTCTCTGAAAGCCTCAAGCTCTGCCACGGCAGCCTCCCACGCACCCCGGGGAGTGCAGTTTCCCTAGGCACCCAAGCCCTTGCTGTGGCCATCGGGCCCCTGGGAAACCACACTTCCCCAAGGCTCCTTAGCCTGTGAGCTACAGAAGAACTCTGGGAGGAAACGAGGCCTGACGGAGCTCATTTGGTCAGGCCACCGCACATCACCAGCAGGGGAAATTCATGCTTGCAGACAGGTAATTACGGATCTCAGCCCTGTGGCAGCTCATGGCCAGAGCAGTCCTGCGAGTGCGGCTGGTGTCAGAGCTCCCAAGACAGAGAGTGCGGCCTCTGCGGGCACCCTTGAGCGCCTGCTGCTTGGGAAAAATGAGTGCCGCAGCCTTTCAAGGGCCTGCAGTGCATGTGGCCTTGCTGAGGCCGGCCCCCCTTCTTCTGGGCAGCCCCATCCAACACCGGCTGTGCTGCACCTTCCCTCACGCGCCCCCCCCCCCAGCCTGGCTCTGTGACCTTCCTCAGCCAAGGCAGAGGCCAGAAGAGCTCCAAAGCAGGCTGCATTTGCGCTACAGGGTGAGGGATCCAGCAGATCACAGGAGTGCTGACCAGTTATGTCATGCAGGGGGTACACAAGTACCGGTTCCTAGGATTACGGCTGGCCCTGCCCATTCGCCCGCCCGCTCGTCGACTCCACCCCCTGCGACGTTTGAATTTCCTGCACGTTTGAGTTGCCTGCATGTTCTCAGAGCCAGGCAGGCAGGCAGGCAGGCAGCGAGCGGAGCCTTGCCTTGCCACTGAAAAAATGAGTTGCTCTGGGGTTTTAACAAGATGCCAGGCCTCCTTCACATGTTCTGGGGGTGCTGTGGAATACTGTTGCAACTGTTGGGTCAGTTTAAAATCGTCTGAGGCCTCAAAAAGGGCTTTTTTCATGTCCCTTCCTGCCACGACATCACTTCTGGCTTATGACGTCACTTCCGGTGGGCGGGTCCCGACATGTGCCAATCAAAAGTGAGTACCTGTTCTTAAATCATTTAGATGACACCACTGGTGCTGACCCTGCAGAAGCCCCCTGGACAGGGCTGCATGTGCTGCCAGCTGGCGGAGAGGCTCAAGCGGCAGAGCGGTTGGAAGCTGTTGCCGGGACTGGGCGACAGATCCAAGGAGACACCGCGATGCCTGCAGCACTGCCGGTGACACGTGAAGGCAGAAGAGCAGCAGAGCTCAGTTATGCGATCCGGGAAAGGATGAGGGAGGGAGGGAGGGTTGGGGGAGCTGGCCAAGGTGGGGGTGCACTCACACACTCACCGCCCGGGGCTCATCCTCCCCACCACCACCACTACTGCCCTGAGCCAGGAGGAATCCTCCAGCAGTGGGGGAGGCGCAGTGTGCACCAGAACGTGGCTGTGGCTGTGCACCAGAGCGGCACAAGATGCTGGGCTGAGCCAGGTGTGCTCAGGAGGCCCCAAGTCTCCTCGGCCCGGATCCAATCACAGCCCTGCCACCGGCACGCTGACATACCAATTCCTGGGCTGGGAACTTGCACCCAAGTGGGACCTGGAAGACCTTACAGGCTCAGGAGCCCAGGCCGGGGGAGCCAGGAGGGGCCGGCGGGCACGTCCATTTGGCTGAGCGGGCAAGGGGGACCTTCCTGGTGCCTGCCAGTGGCGGGGCAGGGCAGGGGCTTGGGAGGGCCACACGTCCTCAAGTGGCCTGATTTGGAGGCCACCCACAATTCTGGAACAGAGAGGTGGAAGCCACATGGCCATTAAACTATGGTACTCACTGCCACAAGACGCAGCAATAGCCAGTCACTTTAGAAGGGCTCGGAGACAAATTCTTGCAGGAGGGGAGGGCGGCCAGCGGCAGCCTGCTAGGACAGGCGAGGACAGACCCAGGGAGCAGCTGCAGGGAGGACTGCCTGCACGGACAGAGGCGGGACACTGGGCTGCACAGGCCTCAGAGACGCTGTGCCCAGGGGGCGAGGCTGGGAGCGGTTCGTTACTTACTAGGCTCGGATGGGGGAACGGGAAACCGTTAATTAAGTTGGGTGCGTGGAAGGAATTGTTGGCACGGGAGGAGCAGTGGAGACTGCCGGGGAATCGCGAGGCACGTTGCCGTTTGCCGTGCCCGGCTGAGACGGGACGTTTGCATGGCTGGATCTGCTGGGCCCCGTGCCCCCCTCCGAGTCCGCAGGCGTTGGCCTGACGGGGCAGGGCACTGCCTCCCCCGACACAAAAGCCTGCCTGCCTGAAAGCAGCACCCCAGCTGAGCAGCAGCACGGTGCCCGTCTCCCCTTGTGTGTGTGCGTGTGGGGGGGGGTCCTCTTTTCCAGACCCTTCCATAATTCCTGGAGGGCCCGTCAGGGTGGCTCACGGCAGGCGAATTATTCCCACGCTGCAGGTGGGCACGGCTGAGGCCACAAGGGAGCAGGCAGGCAAGGACTGGCAAGGACTCGGCAGAGGCCCCGTGAGACAAGGCCGGGACGCCCCCACACCTGACCGGCAGCAGACTTGAGGGGGGAGCTCATGAAGCAGGCCTGGGGGCTTCACACACCTCCCTGCATGCGCTTCCAAGGTGCTGCCAGAGAACTGGGGCTGTCCCCGGCCCCTGGCTCTCCCCACCCAGAGACCGGGCTCTACAGGCTGCTGTCCCTGATGACTCGCAGAGGGGAGGAGGGAGCTAAGACTGTCAAGTGGAACCTCCCTGCCTGGAGGCAGTCTACCTCTGATCAGAGGTGCTGGGGGCAGGCAGGGAGGGGGGGCTGCTGCCCTCTGGGGTCCTGGAAGAAGGCGGCTGAGCCGGCCCCTCCTCCCCGCTTTCCCAGGCACCCCTGCAGTCCTCGCCTGGCTGTCCTGTCCTTGGCCGCAGCTCCATCTTTCCCTCCGTCTCAAGGGAGCTGCTGGCGCTCGGAAGACGCCCGCAGCTTCCCCCCTTCCCCTGCGCAGAGCAGCAACTTCCCTGCGCGACACGCTTTGCCGCAAACAAGATGCTGCCGGAGCCGCCTGCTTCAGGGGAACGAGCGCCGGCCAGGATTGGAAGAGCACACGCTTCCTCTCCCGGCAGCCACTGTTAGCAGCAGTCCCCCCCCCCTTAGGTTCGGATTGTGCAGTTTAGCAGCCTTTAAATGGCGCCACATGAAAGGACGACAGGCCTCGTTCGCGGAAACAGAGAACGGGAGGCGACCAAAGGGATCCGGCCTCTGCAAAACGGGCGCGAGGGAGAAGGACGAGGTAACCGCGCCAGGCGTGCCGTAGACCAAAGCAAGCATAAACGCAGCTTCAGCGGCAAGGGGGGAGATTCGGCTGGGGAGCAGGAGGGAGAAAGAGGCAGCAGGAAGAAGAGGCGGTTCGGCAGCGGAACCCTTTTCCAAGGAGAGCAGCAGGTCCTCCCTCGCCGGAGGTCTCCCAGCAGAGGCTCGACAGGCACCCTCGGGAGATGCTCCCTGGGGGAGGGTTGGACTAGATGACCTTGAATGTCCCTCCAACTCTGATGCCATGAAAAACAGGAATGGGGACACAAGGGGCGGGAGACGCAGCCGATGCCTTGAGGGGAAGGTCCTCTCCCCCCTCTCTCCTGCTTGCATTGGGGTGGGGAGGGGGCAGTGATGTCATGCACCCACTACGCACCACTACGCGAGTACCGGTTCCTAGAAGTTGAGCTGGCCCCGCCCACTCGAAGCTGGCCCCTGCTATTTAACCAGGGAACAGTTGAAGCAAAATATGTATATACACATCTCTACAAAGCAAAGCAATAGAAGTTAAATCAACACTAACCACAAGCTGAAGTTATTACAAACACGACCACATCCATGGCAACAATCATGACATCACTTCTGGCTTATGACGTCACTTCCGGTGGGTGGACCCCGACAAGTGCCAATCAAAAGTGAGTACCTGTTCCTAAATCATTTGGATGACACCACTGGGAGGGGGGGTCACTCAGTGGAACAGACAGAGGTTCAGGGCAGACACAACAAAAGGCCTGCAGAAAATGTAGTTCGCTGCCTCAACACGACGGCCGCCCACTTACATTACTTGAAGACTAGAGGTCTCCATGGCGGAGACGACGTCTGCCCACGGCCACTACAGAGCTCCCTGCCTGGAGGTCACGTGCCTCTGCACGCCTGTTGCCGGAGAGCACACCAGGGGCCGCTGCTGCCGCTGCTGCCAGGCCCTCTCTGTGGGCTTCCCGCCACGGCGCCTGGTTAGGCACAAGCCTGGAAGGGGCCAAGCCAGCAGCCAAGCTCTCCGCCCTCCAAGCCTCCTCCCCTGGCTGCCGTGGCTCTGCTGCTGAGCAGCGCAAGCCCAGGAAGGGAAGTCGACTGCAGACGCAGCTTCCGAGGAGCCCAGCTCTTCATGGCCTTGCTTAAACTGTGGAAGGTTCTGGTCCTCGTGTTTGCAAAATCTGACATCCTGCCCTTCCACCAGCATGCTCCCCACAGGACCCCTGGATGCTCCAGCCCTGGCTTAAGGTCAAAACTACGATCGGCGCAAGCCACAGCCTGACACATGCCCTGCGCTTAGTGCTGACCTTGTTTCGCCAGAACCTCTGGGGTGGCAGCCACCGCCTTCCCCTGGAGACCGGAGTGCCGGGGACTCCGCTTAGCGACCCAAACGGCCATTAGCCCCACTCCAAACAAGCCAGTGGAGGCCCCCCAGCTCCCAGGAGCCCCGTTTGGTAGCACAGATATTATGATAATTAAAATGACGCTTAACTCTCCGATTCCCGCTCAGAGCACCCCCAGCTAAGCTCTGCTGGCTCACAATCGCTGGCCTGGGAAGGCACGAAACAGACCCACTGCGGCCGTGGCAAGGGGGAAAGCCGAGGAAGACAGAGGTCTCGGAATTAAGCATGTCTCGGGGGGGGGGGGGGACGACGACAAGCCATTAGCCTGGAATTAATTGAAGGCAGACTGAGCTCATAAAGAGGTTTTCCTCCCTCCTGGTGCCCAGAACCAACCTTCACTGCTCAAGACTGGAGCGGGCAGGGAAGACGATCAGTGGGGCAATTGGGGGTCAGGGAGAAGTGGGGACGCATCCAGACCTCGGAGCTGCAGCCCAAGGGACAGAGCAAGGGGTGCAGTGGTCAGAGCAGGGTTCAGCAACTGGATAACCAGGAGGCCTAATCCAGCCCACACAGAGTCCCGATTTAGCTCCTGGCCAGCTGCTGATCCCATGCCCCCCTCCCCCACAAAGCATGAACTCCAGCACAGCCAGGGCCTCCGAGCTGCTCACCCAGAGACCCCTTGGTCTGCTGCACCCTTGGCCTCACCCAACGCACCCTGGTGAAGGTGGGCTGCACCCACTGGCAATAACCCCTCCAGCACCTGCAGTTGCAAAACTGCCAGGACCACGTGCAGGGCAGATCCTGTGCCCACCCTGAGAAGACGCACCAAGCAGGTGTGTCAAAATGTCTAGCAATGAGTCTGGGGCTCCACCGCCCGCAGCAGTAGCACCCCCTCCCTCCGCAGGCCTGGGCGAGAGGGGGTCCTCCGCACACCAGCCTGCCTTTCCTCCCCACACCCCTCGGGCAGCCAGGACAGTTCTCCTTCCCCACCAGCTCCATTCGCAGGGCAGCCCTGCGAGGCAGAGTTCGGCCGCGCCAAAGGAAAGGCTGGGCCCAGGTCACGGGCAGGGGGGCGGTCGAGCCAGGCTTGCCCCAGTCCTGCTGCAGCAGCCTGGTGACTGGGGAGCCTCCCTCCCCCACTCGGGCCTCCGGAGTGTGCGGCCCGGCCCCAATTAGCCTTGACCCTGCTCAGGCAGCGCATCAGGCCCGGGGACTCCATCGGCAGCACTGGGTCTCGCTCTCGCTGTGCCAAGGACAGAGGCTCCCCCCAGCCCCTCCTAACGCAATTAGCGGCGGCTCTGGCTGAGCGACGGCTCACCATTGGGGCAGCCAGTGGGGGGGGGGGGCTTTGGCCCAGCCCTGCTGCTGCACTGGGCTCCTCTTCCGAGCTGGCCTCCCAACTAGCCTGGGCATGAGCCGGAGGCGGCATCCAAGGGGGGGGGACAGGTGTGCGCTGCACAATTCCGCCCCAACCAGCCCCCAAGGGCACCTCGGGGGAGGCCTGCAGGTCTTCCTGCGGTTCAGCCCTGGGATTCCCTCCTGAGGAGGGCCGAGGGGGACCCTCCTGCTTCCGCTGCTCAGGCTTGGGCTGCGAGGGGCCCTGCGTTAGGAGCCAAACGAGCCTTCCCGCAAGCCCCGTCCCCACCACGTCCCGACATACGTGCACACCCCAGCTATGACTTCCGCGCAAGGGTCGTCGGCATGGAAGGGCAGAGCTCTCTGGCTGCCCCCCCCCCGTGCCTCAAAAATGCCAGGGGCAGTTCCCTCATGTGGAGCTGCTGCGGGAAAATGTCAGGGGAGAGGACCGGGAGAGGTGGGGGGGGGAGACGGAGCTGCTGCAAGCAGGATGCCAAAAGGGCCCAGCCGCCCCTCCAGGAAGCCACCCCTGCCCCCTGCACCCGGGGAGGGCAGAGGAGGGCTTGCCAGCCACCAACAGGGCACCTCTAGGAGAGGAGAATTCGGCCAAGGAGCTGGCTCTCTGCCCCAAGGACCTTACAGAATCCATGACCACTCCCCAGCCCTCTGCCCGCTTGCAGTGTTACACTGCCTTGCGCCGTTGCATGTGCCTCCGTCCCAATTTTCAAGGCAGCGAGAAGTTCCAAAGGGCAGCACTGCCCAGACCTGGCCACTAATGAGCATTTGGCTTCTTTTCAGGGGTGCAGGATTGAGCACCCGAGGGTGACATTGGCTCCTGCACCCCAAAGGGAGCGGCCGGTGCTCTCGCCCCTCCCCCAGCTACTACTCCAGGATCTCTCGCTCTCCGTGTGTGTCCGGGTTCATCACGCTCAGAGCAACTCCGCAGTTTGCTTCTACGCCGCCAGCACCAGGGACGGACGGACAGACAGGTCAAGGCAAAGGCACTGCGGAACGTCAGCCCAGCTGTCAACTTCCCGGGCCACAGACCACAAAGCTGCCTCGGAGCAATGCTGGGCGGGTGCCGAGCTCGTCCCCACGTCAAGCACAAGTCCGTAGCCAGAAGGGTACAGCAAGGAGACCGGCTGCAACACCGCCGAGAGCCGCTGCACCGCTGCTGCCAGGCCGGAGGGGCTGGTCTGGAGGAGTCGCTAACAGTGATGTCATGCAGGGGGAGCGCGGGGGAACTCAGTTAAAATTAGGGCTGACTCTGCCCACTTCACTCTCCCTCCACCCCTCTCCCAATTCCTCTGCAAAGAGCTTTTCTTCTTGGTTGGCCGGCACTCAGAGGGTTAAAGGGAGCGACTCCGGATTCCTAGGGGGGCGAAGGCAGTGATGTCATTCAGGGGGAACGGGCCAGAACGGGCGTCCCAGATCCTAACGGGCTCCGTGGCTGGTTCCGGGTTCCCGACAAGTGCCAATCAAAAGTGAGTTCCTGTTCCTAAATCATTTGAATGACACCACTGGTCGCTAACAAGAAAACGAGCTGATGAGGGCCCCATCCTGGCCACACTTTCCAGCGCCAACAGGGTGTGTGCTGCATCCCGTGGTGGTGGTGGTGGTGGTGGTGGTGGGCAGTCACAGGGGCCTCCTCAAGGCAAGACTGGGCCCCTACTAATTAGAAAGCCCTTCTCTATGTCAGGGGTAGATGTGAAGCTAGCCAGGCAGAGTAGCGGGATTTGCAGCCAAGGACGCCGAGAGAAAGGAGCACACTGATGCTGCAGGATTCCTCCACCAACTCAGTCTTTACGTGAAGCTATTTACAGCAGCACAGCACATAACAGCACAGCAAACACAGACGTCGAAGCACAACACTCCGACCACGACCCACACTCAGTGTTGGGAGCGTTCTGGTTACATACAGCTCTGCTCCTACTAGAACGCTCGTGATGGCATCTGTCGGGCCTTGTATTCTTCAGGCATACAAATTGTCTAGGTTTGAGTGCATTAGGAACATAAGAACATAAGAAGAGCCCTGCTGGATCAGGCCAAAGGCCCATCTAGTCCAGCTTCCTGTATCTCACAGCGGACCACCAGGTGCCCCAGGGAGGCACGAGACAACAGGATGCTTGCATCCTCTTGCCACTCCCTTGCACCCGGTACCAGTAGCCCACCACTTTTGTAAGGAGGTTGCACAATCCACCATTGCCTGTAGCCTACGCTGGACCTTTCCTCCAGAAATCCGTCCAATCCCCTCTTAAAGGCATCAAGACCAGATGCCATCACCACCTCCTGTGGCAAAGAGTTCCACAGATTAACTACCCGCTGGGTAAAAAAGTGCTTCCTTTTATCTGTTTTAACTCTCCCAACCCTCAGTTTTAGCGGATGCCCCCTGGTTCTGGTGTTTTGAGAGAGGGAAAAGAACATCCCTCTATCGACTTTATCCCTTCCATGCATAATTTTGTATGTCTCAATCATGTCCCCCCTTTTTTCTAGGCTGAAGAGCCCCAAACATTGCAGTCTTTCTTCATAAGGGAGGTGCCCCAGCCCCGTAATCATTTCTGTTGCTCTCTTCTGCACCTTTTCCAGCTCCACTATGTCCTTTCTGAGATGCGGCGACAAACCTTGACCATCTTTTTGAGATGCTGCGACAAACCATTACAAACCTTGACACTCTACAGGCTTGAAACACTCCACCTCAGAATGCCATTTTGCAGACCTTGTTTTTCCAGCCCGGCTTTGCCTCGTGTGCCCCTCCCCAGGGACTCTGATGTGAAAAGCAGAACCAAAAGCACACTCCAGTGAGTGCTGCCCAGCTCTGCTCTCCCTCGGGAGTGGGAGCTGGGCTGGGGCGTGGGTCAGCAATTGCCCCACCTGAAGAACACGCTCCCACCCCCCACACACACAAGTCCCCTCTCTGATGATTCAGGATCAGGCAGACATTGCCAGTTGCAGACCCAGATGAGGCTCCGCCCTGGGGCAAGGTCCGAGGGGCCGCCCCCTGCGCCAGCTTCCCGGCCCCTGCGCCACCCCTGCCACACACCCCACCACATCAGGCCCCATTTTGGAGTCGTTCCAACGCAACGGCAGGCAGGGGGCCAAACTGCTCCTGCGGCTTGTCTCTGTGAGAGATGAGCAGCCACGTCACTGTTTTCCCCCCCCCCCACTCCACCAGCGTGCTGCTTGGGGCATTTGTCCCCCCAACAATAACTGAAGGACTATCACTGGATGCTGGCCTCCAAAGGGCAGCTGCCCCCAAGCACAGGCGAGCCAAGCTGATCGCCCCACGGCTGGTGACTCTGCCACGTGCAGCATCTGTGTGCGCCACCGACAAGCCTGAGACCCGAGTTCGTCTTCCGCTGCGCAACGCTTAGCCAAGGCCAGCCGGCCAGGGGTGCTCTTCGGAACCAGTGGCTGCTGTGGGGGAGGGGATCCATTGAACTTCCAGGGCTGGAAAAGGACGTTGGGAAAACAGTGGAGCTGGAACAGGTTCGCATCCAAAACAGCTGGGCCGCGACTGCACCACTGCTGGGTCAGCAGGCGCGCCAAGGAAGAGGATCGGACCAGAGGGTATCCAGAGTCTGCCCTAGTTGCCGAGGGTGGCCAAGGTCTGAGCAAGCTCTTGTTCAGTGGAGCTGCACGCAACAGGAGGTGTGGACTGATGGTTGAGCTGCCGGTACTGCTTGAAGCAAGGCAGGAGAATCTGTGGCCTATTTTTGGATGGGAGACTGAATGTCAGGCTGCAAAAAGTTGCAGTGCCCGTTGTGGCAGGATGGAGGCGCTAATTAGTCACCGCAAGTGAGAGTTGTGGGGGAGTGTGTGAGAAGGCCAGCTGGCAGAAGAACGGAGTACGACCTTGAGGACCTGTCCAGGCTGGATTTACTATTACCTGCTGAAGCTCAATGGCAGGCAGCCAGAGGAAAGAACCACACTGCGAAGGCTACATCTGGAACTGAGGATTCGGTGAATCACAGAATACTGAATATTTTGTAAAACAACAACAACAACAACCCCATTGCGAATTGGTGGCTTAGATTAGATTAGCCTGGCCATGCAAGCTGCCTTGGGCATTTGGCTTGGCATGGGAAAGGTGCCATATACATTCTTCAAATAAATAAATTATTCTACCCCACAGCATCAGGTGGATTTAACTGCTATTCCACAGCCCCCCCCCACCAAGAATTTGAGTGAGGGAGACTAGAAGCATCACCCCCAAACTGCCTGAAAGGGCAGAGGAAAAAGTGGGAGAGGCAGAATTTCCTTGAGGTTCCCACCACATGCCAAAAAGGCAACCCTCAGAGAAGCAGCTTGCCTCTTCTGCACACACGGCCACAGCAAAGGCTACCCAGGAGACAGACCCCTGCCTGGCTGGGTGGGCGCTGGGTCACCTCCTGTACCTCAAGGGGCTGCAGAAGCCACGTGGGGCTTTTGCTGCCAACAGGCTCTCCAAACAACGATCAACGAGGAACAAGGAGCAAAGAGAAGGCACCAGAACTCAAGAGGGCTGCTGTGGCGCCTCGTGGCAGGGGCCAGCTGATTCTGCCCGTGCCCCAGAGGCACACTTCTCCCTAGACCTTTTGCAAAGACACAGGAAAAAAACGCCAACAAAGGTAGAGCCTTCCTGCCGCCTGCAGCTCCACTGAAAATCCTTTTGGAGGCCGCCACAGACTTAACTCGGCTGCCTGCTTCATGTCTGCAGATCTCTCTCCCCCCTCGCTGACAGCACTCAGCCCCGGGAGGAAGCCTCACTCACAGCGCTGGGCCCGCGCCCAACTTCCATGATGGTCTGAGTGCCGGGCTGGGCCCCACCCCAGGAAAGGCGGCCCTCCTGCTCTGTCAGCCCCTCTAGCTCAGGAGGGCCTGCCAGGACCCACTGCATGCAAAACAGCTGCGCCCCCTGCCCCCGAGCAAGGGTCCCTCCAGCCCCAGAGAGAACAGCTGCCAAGTGCCCCCCCCCCAGGCTGCAGAGCTGCGAAGGGGTGCTCCAGGGTCGTCACCATCTATCTCTGCTCCACATTTGGTCTTAATGTTCTCTTTCACTTCTAATTCATTCTGGGTTTTGCATTTCAGTGGCTTTTTTTCCTCCTTTCTACTGTGTGTCGCTTGAGCTCCCAGAGGGAAAATCGGGATGCAAATCATTTAAATAAATACAGCAGTGGTTCCCAAACTGTGGGTTGGGACCCACAAGGGGTCATGAGCCAATTTCAGGTGGGTTGCGAAGGACCTAAGGCAGCCATATTGAAAACAGGGAAAAATGGGAGGCTGGAAAAGGGGAGGGCTGTGTGGTTGTTTTCCTTGGATATAGGCTGAAAACAGGCTTTTTTGCTTTGCTGTTGGAAAATGACTGACAAATAACCCAACTGATTGCTGCCTTCTCAGGAAAGCAACAGGCTCAGGTGGCACAATGGCGGCACTTCCGGCCGTGACATCACTTCCTGTGGGTCCCCAGACAGATGGTCATCCTAAAAAGTGAGTGCTGATGTTAAAAAGTTTTAGAACCGCTGGAATAAGGCTTCTCAACTGTTCCTCCTGCCAGGGCTGAGCAGCCCACAGCAGCCTCCTCTTCCAGGCTGTGAAGCTGAGTACCAGAGCAGGATCCCACCGAAACAACAGCTCACAGCCACGAAAGGTGACTTTGGAGGGTGAGATTTGGGGGCGGGGGAATCCTGTGGCCTTTCTTGTTGTTGTTCAGTCGCCAAGTCGTGTCCGACTCTTTGCGACCCCCTGGACCGCAGCACGCCAGGCCTCCCTGTCCTCCACTAGCTTCCGGAGTTCGCCCAATTTCACGTCCGTTGCTTCGGTGACACTATCTAACCATCTCCTCCACTGCCGCCCCCTCCTCCTTTGGCCTTCCATCTTTCCCAGCAGGAGGGTCTTTTCTCAAGAGTCCTCTCTTCTCACGAGGTGGCCAAAGTATTGGAGCTTCAGCTTCAGGATTTGTCCTTCCAGGGAGCAGTCAGGCTGGACTTCCTGGAGGATTGCCCGATTTGATTTCTAGTTCCCTATAAAATGGGGGGTGGGTGGGCTTTTGGGATCAATTTTGCTTTCTCATCACCAGTTAGCATGCTGGGTCACATTTGGGCAGGTGCACAGGCCAAAGGAGTGGCCGGCCTCTGGGCACCTGCTCAGCCCAGAACCTTGTTCTCAGTCCCAGGACGCCCCCCCCCCGGCCTCTGCTGCTTGCTTGCTTTCAACAGCCCAACAGAGAGGGGGCCTGAGCGCACACGCAGGCCTTTGCACTGCAACCATTATGCAGCTGGGAGCCACAGGAGCCGGCAGACCAATCACCAGCCAGCCAACAGTCCTCCAGTAGGTTCTGTTCAGCCTTCCATACCCCCCCAGCATACTGCCCCCCCCTACTCAATTAGGAAGGCACTGTTTAGTCAATTAGCTGCCTTGGAGCACACCTGCTGCTTGATTAATCAGGGAAACCCAATCAAAGGATTTCTGTTGAAATGAAGCACTTGCAGATGCCGCAGGTGGGAGGAGGCGGCCAGAGAGGCACCCCTCCCTCCCTCCCCCTCCCAGACGGCCAGGAATGCCTCTCCCAAGCTGGCCCCCTGCCCTGCCACACACAGCCCACCCCGTCCGGAGCGAGAAAAAGAAACTTCTGCAGAGCCACAACTTCACTCACAAGCCGCGCGTTGTGCAAACGCCATCGAGCAACTGGGACTTCTTTGTGCAAGCGCTGGTTTGCACCCCGGCTCAGAAAATACACGCCAGTTCCTCAAGCATTTTAAACCGGTCTGTGGAAATCTGAAAGCAGCGGTACAGCCTCAGGCACACACGGCACACGGCAGCCGACAAGCATCCGGCGAGCAGGGGCTCCCAGCCCTTTTAGCACCAGGACCCACTTTGCAAAATGGCACTGGACCCGCCTCGCTTGGTTTCTCGTCACAACTCAAGCCTCTATTTTTATCCTTTTTAGGGCACAATCCTAACCTGGAGTGAGGCCGGCACAGTTAGGTCAGCAACATTTGGCCGGCACAAGGGACACCATAAAGCGCGCTTGGACCATTCTTGGACTCAGGGGGGATGGCGCATGTCTGTGTTCTGGCCTCTCAGATTCCAAGAGTGGTCCACACACAACGTACAGTGGCCCTTGTGCTGGCCAAACGTTGCTGACCTAACTGTGCCGGCCTAACTCCAGGCTAGGATTGCACCTTCCGTTTGGTGGAGGAGGCTGCCTTCTGGAGGGATTGTAGAGCTGCATATTCATAGGATTGGGACCATGCTGGTGGCTGTGTGTTTGCTTTTGCCTGGCCTTCAATAGGAACTAATGCACAATTGCCTACTCACCAGTAAACAAGCAATCGACAGGAGCCCTTGGGCAGACACACGGTTGCCTGCACCAGCAAACATGCCATAAGGCACATCTGCAAGAATGAGCAACTGTGGCAGGGAGTCCCGGTAAGTCATCCCTACCCTGGCCAAGTAAGGAACAGCGGGGGGGGGGGGGGCGGAGGGAGGGGGGCCCTGTGGGTGGGCCAGCCAGGGAACGGGGTTGGAGCCTGGATCTGGCCAGATCCCAACCGCCGTCCCCAGACTGCGCAGCTCCAATCCGGACCGCTCGGATGTGATCCAAGCAATCCCATAGGGCTGGCTGGGACTTGCTCCAGGGTAAGGGGACAAATGTAGGATGCAGAGCCAGTCTACCTGCTGGTCTACCTGCTCCTGCGAAGGTTAGGATTGGGGTGCCCATTTTATTACTTTTCACAGGACTCAATACATTTTCCTTGTCAGCTTGGGGTGTCTGCATGACTTCCTCCTCGAGGGTTTTTGAGTGCCTGCATTCATTAGATCTGGATCATTCTGGCAGCATTGCTTTCCTCTTGGCCTGCCCTCTTTCCTCTTGGTCTGAAGTAGACCGAGGTATGGCTGCCTACTCATAAGAACATAAGAAGAGCCCCGCTGGATCAGGCCAAAGGCCCATCTAGTCCAGCTTCCTGCATCTCACAGTGGCCCACCAGGTGCCTAAGGGAGCTCAGTAGACAACAAGATGCTTGCATCCTGTTGCCACTCCCTTGCACCTGGCATTCTGAAGTAGCCTACGATTTACGTAAGGAGGTTGCCCACGATGGACTTTTCCTCCAGAAATCTGTCCAGTCACCTAGGCCAGATGCCATCACCACCTCCTGTGGCAAAGAGTTCCATAGCTTAATTACCCACTGGGTAAAAAAGTATTTCCTTTTATCTGTTTTAACTCTCCCAACACTCAATTTCAGTGGATGTCCCCTGGTTCTGGTATTGTGAGAGAGGGAAAAGAACATCCCTCTATCCACTCTATCCCTCCTGTGCATGATTTTGTATGTCTCAATCATGTCCCCCCTCAGGGGCCTTTTTTCCAGACTGAAGAACCCCAAACGCTGCAATCTGTCTTCATAAGGGAGGTGCCCCAGCCCCGTAATCATTTTGGTCGCTCTCTTCTGCACCTTTTCCAGCTCCACTATGTCCTTTTTGAGATGTGGTGACCAGAACTCACGATGAATTGCACCTGCGGCTCAGTTTCACATTCCACAGGGTGTTTCCCTTGTCAGCTATCAGCTTGGCAGGTTACAAACCCACCAACGATCGGGGCGCAACCCACTGGTGTAGGGGCATCAAGCTCATTTCACACAGTGGGTCGAAGTTAGCATTCATGGCGCCTGCTGAGGGCTGGAAGTGACATCATTAAGCAGGAAGTGACATCACTAAGCAGATGATGGCCAGAAATACTTTGTTCTCACACAGAAACTCACTAACTGCGAAGGACAGTAGAGAAAATGTGCAAGTCTTGTTCGCAATGTCAAGCTGTGAAAGAGTCCAATTATCCCGCTGGGAGAGCACAATTATAACAGGGGCCACAGAAACTGCTTCAGGGGGCCACATCCGTCCCACGGGCCTTATGTTTGACACCGCTGCACTGATGGGTTCCGACCACAGTTTGGGAAACCATAGTCTAGAGCAGTGGTTCTCAAACGTTTTAGCCCCAGGACCCACTTTTTAGAATGACACACTGTCCAGGACCCACCGGAGGTGATGTCATGGCTGGAAGTGCCGTCATTGTGATGCCAGAGCCTGCTGCTGTCCTGGGAATGCAGCAACAAGTTGGGTTATCTCTCAGCCCTTTTCCAACAGCAAAGTGAATCGGAAAGGGGAAAAAAACCTATTTAGGACCTTGGCACAACCATATAGCCCTCCCCCTTCCCAGCATCCCATTCTCCCATGGCTGCACTATGTGCTTTGCGACCCACCTGAAATTGGCTCGTGACCCATTGGTGGGCCCTGACCCACAGTTTGGGAACCACCGGTCTAGAAAATGCATACACAGTGGATTCTATTGACTTCTGAGCCTGATGGTCTTCCACGTGTCAAAATCACCTCCAAGCCGCCTTTCCTGCACCCAGCAGCACCCAACAACAAAATCCACGGCAGCCCCTCCCGCACAGCCACCATGGCCACGAGCGAAGAGGACAACGCCTCACCCAACGCTGGCCAGGGAAGGGGTGCTGCAACGTGCACACCCCCTCCAGAACCAGCCCACAAAGGGGGGGCTGTCGACAATGGAAGGTGACAGTCCCCAAGCTCAGCTTCCTGCCTCTCAAGCGGAGGAAGCACAGAGAGCGCGCCAGGCCTAGCAGGACCCGTGGGGGCCAGGCCAAGGGGGGGGGGTTTAAGGCAAGAACTAACCCTTTGAACGGAGCCCAAGAGCAGCCTGAACACATGTCCTCCGCCCCTCCCCAGGAGGTGCAGCATCTGGCCTTCATGGACACTTTCAGAGGTCTCCAAGGGCAGCCCAACACAGAGCACAGTCCAGTGCAGTAGCCCAGCCAGGAGGTCACAAAAAGGTGGACCGGCATTGCAAGATCCACCAAGGAGGAATGGAGCCTATAGAATGTGTGAACGCAGCAAAACAAAACAAATTCCTTGCCACAGGTGTAATCTGCTTGCCCAAAAGCAGGACTGGATCCAAAGCCAGACAGGGACGCGAGAGAGAGAGAGAGAGAGAGAGAGAGAGAACGAACAGAGCCCCAGAGCTTCTCCAAGAGCCATGGCAGAGATGGCGGCATCAGCCAGTGTGCTCGGGGGCTGCCTTTGAAACTCTTTGAAAAGAGTTTCAGCAGGAAGCCCAGCAGGAGGCAGACTAAGAAACTTGCCTAGGGACAAGTTTAGGCTCACTTGCCTAATCCCTAAGCTGCTGCCTTTCCAAGGGCTGCCAAAGAGACAGCTCGTGCTACAATAAGGCTACAATCCTCTGCTTGGGAGTAAGTCCGGCTGAACGCCGTGGGACTCCTTCCTGAGCAAGCACACGGAGGTGGGGTCTCGCATACACCTTTTCTCCTTTGCCAGAGTACTTTTAATTCTGCTTTAAAACGTGAGATGCATCCGTTTTAAAATTAGCACGAACCACTCCAAAAGCTGGCGTGAAGTGAGCTGGGCCTTTCAGTGAAGCTTGGCAGAGTCGGCATCGGCAGCAGGAGGAGGAAGAGGAGAAAATGCTCCGAAGGAAGATGGCTGTTGCCTCCTCCTGCGCTTCAGAGGTCCGCTGCGACGCCCCAGGACTGATCTGACGGGGAACGCGCAGCCCCAGCCGCCACCGGTCGATTCAGCTGCTCAGGGGCACCCGGCAGCATCGCCTCCGGCTTTCAGTCACCACCTGCCCAAGCCTCCAGGGCTGCCTCGTCTCCTCCTGCCGATTGTGCCACACCTGGTGCCAGTGCCCCAGAGGCAGCTCGAGAAGATGGGCCACAGGGTGCGAGAGGGAGGGCAGACCGCCAGCCACCTTGAGCCCCTCGAGGTGCACCCTGGAAGGAGAAGCAGGGCCCGGGACGCCCCCTCCTCACTCTCCTTGCCCCTGCGGCGTTACTGCACAGATCAGCTCGCAGTTCCACCGGGCAGAGTGTGGCGGAAGAGGCCAGACTGACCACTTGTTGGGAAGGAGGGCGAGCAGGAATAAGCGGAGCTCACACCGGCCCTTCCACAGCCCCCTCGAAGCCACCTGCACTGCCAGGGGCCTGGCCTCCTCGGCTGCCAAATCGCTGTCCCTTCTCCTGCTCCTCTTTGCCTCCTCCTCGTATTGCACCGGAGCACACCCTATTCAGTCCTAAGCATTCTGCAGTGCAACATTTTTGCCTCGCTCAAGCCTCTGAGTCGTCCTCCTCAGAGACACGGAGGGCCCTACCGCTCCCTGGCTGGGCTGGGCTACTGCAAAGGCGCCTGGAATCGGCTGCGGGACTCTCCACTTCCACAGATCTCGGACAGCTAGGAAAGACCCGAGGCGCTGGAGGGAGGAGAAGGAGGTGGTCCCGGGTGAGGCTGCACAACAGGCCACCGCTTCTAGGGGAGGGCCCGGTGCTCAGTAAGCAGAGACCCCACCGCTCCACTTGGCAGGCAGAAGGGCTCAGGAATAGCATGCCCCCCCACCAGCAGAGGTGGTCTCTCTGGATCCAGTCTCCGGCCCCTCGTCCGTTGAAGAGCAGCTTCCAGTGCTCAGTGATGGAGCGCAGGGTGGTCCTGCCAACGGTCCAAGGCTCCACCCCCAGGCAGGGGGCAAGACTGGGAAAGGGCCCCGCCTCTGCCTGCCTGCCAGCCAGTTGCTGCAGGGGGCCGGGTTGGGGCAAGTGGACCCAGGAAACCGAGCAAAGGCCATGCGTGGGAGTCTCAAGGGGCTCGCCCAACCCATTCAACTGCTGGACTCTGGGCCACTTCCTGGTATTACTTGTTCTATTTCTCAGATTTTTACACGGCCCTTCCTCCAAGACGCTCAGGGCAGTGTGCCTGGTTCCTTCCCTCCTTCTGTTCTGAGATCAGTCTGCATGGCAGGCGAGGCTGAGAGAGAGAGAGAGAGAGCGCGCGCCAACCGTGCCCAAGTGGAAACTTCATGGCTGAGCAGAGATTTGACCCTGGCTCTTCCAGGACTAAGCTGGACTCTTGAACCACAGTCCTGGCTCTCCCTAAGGCTTGCTTCAGACCCGCCAGAATTTATGAGTGCACTCCCGACTTCAGTTCCTGCTTCTGCAACCTGGCCAAGCTCCTCGTCCTCTCTCCAAAACGGCCCCTGCGCCAGTCCACAGGCTCCCTGCTCAGCCCTTCCCCAAGTAGGCCCCCTCCCCAACCCGCACAGCAGCAGCTTTTATTTTAGGCAGGAAGGCGGGGGGGGGGGGAGAGGCGCTGCCTGCCTGCCTGCTGGTGCTAAGTTTATTTTTGCACTCTGCCGAGGAAGCTGGGGCTTGCCAGTTAACCAGCGAAGAAGATGGGGGAGGAGAGAAATGGCTGGAAATTAAGTTTCTTGGAGATTCCTGCACGCAGCGGCTGCCAAGTGCTCTGGCTCTGCACAGGCGGGCGGAGGCGGAGGCAGGGGGGCCACAGCAACTCCGTGGGAGAAGGAAGGTCACTGCGGGTGCCCCAGCGATGATAAGGCCCAGCCAGAGGCCAGGAAGCATCCCCAGGGCTCCGACCACAAACCTCACGGAGGGAGCCTCGTCTCCAGCGCTGCAGTCGTCATCTGCCACGTGCACTCGGTCGCAGGCACAGAAGAGTGTTTTTTTTGGGGGGGGACTAGCCTGGAAGTCCTGGAAAATTATGCACGGAGGGGATAGAGTCGATAAAGGGATGTTCTTTTCCCTCTCTCTAAACACCAGAACCAGGGGGCGTCCGCTAAAACTGAGGGTTGGGCGAGTTAAAACAGATAAAAGGAAGTACTTTTTTACCCAGCGGGTAGTTAATCTGTGGAACTCTTTGCCACAGGAGGTGGTGATGGCATCTGGTCTAGATGCCTTCAAGAGGGGATTGGACAGATTTCTGGAAGAAAAGTCCATCGTGGGCTATAGGCAATGATGGGTTGCAGCCTCCTTACACTAGTAGTAGGCTACTTCAGAGTACTGGGTGCAAGGGAGTGGCCACAGGAAGCAGGCATCTTGGGGTCTCACGTCCTCCCTGGGGCACCTGGTGGGCCACTGTGAGATACAGGAAGCTGGACTAGATGGGCCTTTGGCCTGATCCAGCAGGGCTCTTCTTATGTTCTTATGGAGACTGGCCAGGCCCCACAGCTGCTGGTGGCAGGGCAGGGAGAAGGCTGGACTTCAACTGAACTGGCCCCCACCACGGACAACCAGGGGGATGCACCGGGCGGGAGAACACACATGCCAAGCCATAATAATGCAGGCACAGCCCCCGCCCGGGACCCTCCCCCCGACGGTGTTCACTCCCATGCACAAGATTACACGCTGCTTGTTAGCCTGAAAACTGGCCGTCCCCCAGGTACACACTCGCGGTCCCCAACGCGGGGTTAGCAGCCTCAATTCAAGCAGGAATTGAGTGGGGTGGCTGTCCATGCTTTTCTCAAAAGGAAGGTGAGTGACCGACTGTGCGTGGTTAAAAGGTGTTAACGGGCAAACTGACCTGGATTAAGGAATCCTGAGTACGCAGCCCCCCAGTCTGGAAAGTTAACAGAGAGGGGTGATGAGTCCTCGTTGGTTGCGCTTTCTCTCTCTCCCGCCACACACACACACTCCCTTCAAGACCAAGAAGGACCCTCAGGCTGAAGGCAGCAGCCCGTCTCTCTGCAGGGAGCAGCCGCTGCCTCCCAGTCCGGCCTGCCGTGCCCACAGGCTGGCTCAGGGCTGCAGCATCTGGCTGGCTTTGAGACAGAGACCCACCTCCTTTGCCCTCTGCCCCGCAGCTCCCCACAGAAAGCCCCCTCCCCCCGCAACGCATTCTCAGCAAAAGGTGACCTTTCTCGTTGCTGGCAGGAGCAGCAACTCACAAGGCCCAAGACAAAGGGGAAGTGGGGCGGGGGGGGCTGGAGCTCATCACGGGGGGGGCACGTCACCTGGCATCGCAAACCGCAGGAACGAGTAGTGAGGCACGAGGATGGTGTGATGGTGGCTGGACAGGTGGCCGAGTGGCAGGCACACGAGGGCAGCCACGTGGCCAAGGCGCTGCCCAGTGGGGTGCTCCTCCCAGCCAGAGATGCCAGAGGGAACCACCCCCACCCCTACCCCCGGCTGCCCATGCTCTCAGTGGGGGGTTTTGCAGGGCAGCAGCCCCCCAGAAGCACATCGAGTGCCGCCAGCCCTGCTTCCCCAGGAGCGTCGCAAGGGACATGGGACAGTCTGGGGCAGCTGCGGGCACCTGCTCTCGCCTGGCCAAGCAGAGGGCACGAGCAGGGCCAGCAGCCAGAGTGCCGGGAGGGTCACAGCTGAAGCCGCTGCCTGGCCGGAGCTTCTCCTCTTGCCAGGACGGTGCAGACTGCCGGAAACACACCGAACCAGACCCCGGACCTCCTCTCTCAGCAGCTCCTGGACAGACAAGGGCCCTCCCCTGCCAAGGACCACGTCCACGCTATGCACCCACTGACCTCTGTCCCCAGTTTGGCAGGGAAGCGTCACCTCTGCAGCGCCAGGCTCCTCCGTGAGCAGACCAGGGGCGTGGAGCCGCTCAAACCCTCCCCAACCCGCCGCGGAGCCGCTCCCACCAGGGCTAAATATGGCCTGCCGCGACCTGGAGATGTTCACAGGCACACTGCGGCCCCTGGGTGTGAGCGCCAGCGCACAGGGCGGGAGGCAGCTGCAGGCAGTCTGGCAACGCCCGGCTTTTTCGAGCACCGTTTTTGCCCAGCTTGTGCATCACGTTTTTAGGTGTGCGTTAAAAAGTGAAGGCAGCCTGGCTGGCTGCACTCAGCCCCTCCCAGTCTGTCAAAAAGAAGGGCACGGGGTTGGGGGCACAGGCCCTGCCGCAAGGGGTCAGCCCTCCACGGTGCCAGCCAGACCCTGCTGCTGCCGCCCACTCAGCCTGGTCCACAGGGACACTCGCCTGAGACTGGCGGGGGGGGGGGCTGCAGCATCAGCTCCCCCCGGCCAAATTTACAGTACAACGGAGGCCAGGACACACCACCACCACCACCACCCCAAAAAAAAAACCCCTGTGCAGCAGCACCAGATAAGAACCAAACAGCCTTGCAAGCCTTGGGAGTGCTCTGGGCCTGGGGTTTCAGCAAGGCAGCTGTCAAAGGCTCCTGGCAGGAAACGGGCCGGCCGGGACTCCCATGCGGGGGGGGGAGGAATCAAAGCCGGCTGAACTGCACATGCTCAGAAACAGGCTCCTCGCCAACCCAGAGGGAGGCTTCCAGCGCAGAGCCGCAGGGCCCTGAGCCCTTTGCTGCCGACTTCATACCTGACCTAGATGAGAGGGTGGGGGGTGGCACGTGATAGGAAGGCGGGGCAGGGACAGCTCACTCCTGGAAGACTCAGGCTGCAGGAGGGACCTTAACAGGCTCCTTAACAGATCCCCGGAGGAGGACGTTGAGCCGGCAGCACGGAGCACCTGCAGGGGGTGGCCAAGGGTCTGTATCGCGAGAAGTCCCAGCTCCGCCATATTCTGCACCACAGACAGGCCTCGATGGGCTGGAGCAGGTTCTGAGGAGCTCAGCTAGCCGCTAAAGGGCTTGGAAACTGCATCCTTCGAGAAACGGTTCCAGGCACTCGGTGTCTGGTCTGGAGAAGGGAAGATACGGGCGCCACCTGCAACCGTCTGGAGGGCTGTCACGTGGAAGACGAGCGGGAAGGCTGGCTGGCTCCCCGCAGGACCAGAAGCCAGGGCTGAACCGCAGGGAAACATACCGGGGATGGACAGGAAGCAGAGTTTCCTCCCCCCCCCCCCGGAACAGCCAGCTTCCTGCAGCACAGGGCTCCCTCCCCTGGACAACCCCCACACCAGGTCAGGGGTGCTGCAGCAGTCGCAGGGACTGGACTAGAAGACTTCTAGGCTCCCTTCCAACATGCTACGACTCTGTGACGACACTTCAGAGCTACCTCTCGCTTCCCACTGCCTCTTGCTCATTGGGCTCTGGGGCCCTTGTTGGCTGACCGGGAGGAAGGGGCGGCAGCAGCAGCTCACCCCCTTCCCCATACCAATTTGCATATTCTACTGTTCTCCTGCATCCCCCCTCCAATGCAGCACTGGGGGCTGGGAACTGCAGAGCGGCACTGGGGACGCTGGAGGGCACTGGGTCTGCCTGCGGTTGCCACTGCCTCCCAACCATCACCCAGACATCCGTCTCCCCGGTGGGTGCCCACTTCCTGGCAAATTCCTGTGCTTTGCAGGGCATTGGGGGAGCACAGCAGCAGGGAGGTGGACCCAGGCCGGAGCTGCCACTGTGCTCTTGCTGAACCCAAGCAGCTGGAGGAAACTGGCGCCAACCAAATGCTTTCCTAAGTTTAAATCACCGGCAGCACAACTGGATTGTTCTTGCTGTCCGACATCATTTTTCCTCTTACGATCCTAGCCAGGTCAACAAAGACTTCGTTTTTTTGTTTAAATGCACACCAGGTCCACAAATGTCCTCCCTCCAATTTCCTGGGCCCAGGGAAATGGAGAGTGAAATTGACTAGAACAAAATGGAACCGACGCAAAGCCCTCCAGACAATCAGGCTGCAGAAAAGGCAAAGGGAGCCTTTGTAAATTAGTCCCGCTTAATTGCAGAACATATCAATTAGCAGGAGAGGTCGGCAGGGGGGGATTTATGCTCAGGTGAGCAACCAAATTGGCGGGCTGGGGGCCGAGCGGGGAGGAAAAGCCGCAAGGAGGCGGCAGGGCAGCTGCAACCTTGGGAGGTTCTGCGCTCATTAAGGCAGGACCCTCGGTGGCGGGGAGGGAGGGGAACAGGGGGACTGAGAGTGCCAGGGGCTGGGCAGAGGCAGGGCAAGCGCTCAGGGAAGGTTGGGGGCCCCTCAGAAGCTCATTAGCATGGAAAAGCTCCGTCACAACATGGAAAACAAGGACAGACGTGCCCCTGCCGTCAGGGGGAAGAACCGCCTTTCCACAGTCACGGACACACAAAGCCCGGAGACAGCAGCGGGGGTGGCACAAAGTCGGCCATCGGGGAATGTGCACAAAAGAGAAACGGCCCCTCCATCATCTGACCACCATGCGCCAGAAAGCCGCACTGGGAGGAGTGGGACGTCTGCAAGGCCCCCGCTTGTCTCTTCTCAGCCACCCTTGTAGCTCAAGATGTCACGCAATTCCGCCCCCCCCCATTGCAGCCCTTAAAGACTAGAACCTTGCTTTTATTTTTATTTTTTAAACAAAAAGACCGTGCAGTCCACCAGCAAGATACAGCAACCGCGGAGAGCGCGTACAGTTCCAGCCACCACATCTCAAAAAGGACATGGTGGAGCTGGATAAGGCGCAGAAGAGGGCGACCAAAACGATGACTGGGCTGGGGCACCTCCCTCAGCGCTGGGGGCTCTTCAGCCTAGGAAAAAAGGCCAAAATAGACGAACGTATGCAGGGATGGATAGAGTGGACTGGGGGTGTGTGTTCTTTTTCCTCTCATGCAACACGAGAACCAGGCGGACCTGGAGGCAGCGCCGGGACCTCCCTTTTCTAGAAATAATTCACATGGGGCAGCAGGAGCTGCAACCATCCCTCACCACCACACTCGGGAATCCGTGTTTGTCCGGCAAATCCAGTTAGGAAGGTAATTTAATAGGGGATGCAGAATTAAGCCCATGGAGCACCTCTCCTTTTTGATTTAAAAGTGCCTAGTCCTCTAGAGCTGCGAAGAAGTCTCCCAGTGGAGAAGTCTCAGAAGCCAGATATGGGCTTCGTTGCCCCATGGATTCAATGGCACTGCTTCCCCCCGCCCGCCACACGAGGCACAGAACGAAGCAGATGAACCCAAAAGGATTCCGATTTGTGCCAATCTGCAACTTCGGCTGCACACAAGTGCCAGCGATTTTCTTCCTCCAGTATCTGGAGTCCCAGTTCCGTCTTCCCCCTCCGCCCTTTGCCCTTCTCCGTCTCCTCCATCCTGCCACCCTGACTATATTCGCATTTCGCAGGTTAACCCCCTGTGACCCCGACACCCCCCTCTCTTGCACACACCCTCCCACCCACCCTCCCACCCTGGGAGAGGCTCTTTCAGGGCCGTTCCTCCTGCTTGACAGGCCTTTCTGCAGCTTGTCTTGGGGAGCACAAGGTCGTCCAGAAGGTCTGTGGAGGAGGGGGGGTCGCGGGTCTTTAAATAACGTGCAAGCTGCCTGTAGGTGGGGGGAGAGCAAGTGTCAGCGCCTCACTGCAAAGAGCAGGCAGGCTCAGCACCCCAACAGCGCCACCCTTTCACCGCCCATCACAGAGGAGTTCTGTTCTCAGAGGGGCCAGCTGAGACTCCCGTCTCCCGGTGCTTTGGAGACAGCAGTGCTGGGCTCCCTGCAAACCTCCAAAACCTCAGGCAGCAGAGCCCTGAGGAGTCTGCGCAGGTGTCCACACACCTGTCCATTGCGCATCACACAACTGCACAGAGCCTCAGAAAAGGCGACAAACAGCACAAGCCTCAAGAGTCTTGGCCCAGCCAAACATCCGGGCCTGACCAGACACCCCCACCCTGTGCAGGCCCCTCCCCCCATGAAGGGCACAAGAAGACGGCCTGCAAGGGATGCACAATGGCTTCTCTGAAGTCCCCACTGCACACGGGGGGGGGGGGGCTGCCCTGGGGGCCTGCAGACCCCTGTAGCCCAGCTTCTACAGACTCAGGTCACGGGTCTGCCAAGCCCAGGCTGGCAACAGCAATTCCAACCCACTAAAACTGAGTGTCAGGAGAATTAGAATAAAAGAAAATATGTCTTTACCCAGTGTGCAATTAGACTGTGGAACTACTTGCCACAGGATGTGGTGATGGCATGTGGCCTAGATGCTTTTAAAAGGGGATTGGACGGATTTATGGAGGAAAACTCTGTCACAGGTGACAAGCCATGATGGGTACGTGCAGCCTGAGATTAGCTGGTCGCTCATCATGAGGGCCAGGTAGGAATTTTTTTTACTGTCATCCGAACTGGCCATGGGTGGCAGGTTTTTCTGCCTACCCCAGACTGACAAAGGAGAGACAATGTGTCTAAGAAGTTTCATGGTGTTTTTTTAAATGGTTATTTGTATTTAATAAAGCGAAACCCAACCCATAGCCTGGTGTCTTCAATTAGGGTGGGCTGGGGGTGCGAGAGTAATCGGTTACTCGGAAAGCCAGATTCAGGGGAGTGGCAAAAGGATGCAGGCATCTTGTTGCCTTGTGTGCTCCCTGAGGCATCTGGTGGGCCACTGTGAGATGCAGGAAGCTGGACTGGATGGGCCTTGGCCTGATCCAGCAGGGCTGTTCCTATGAGTACATGTCTGAAAAGGAGCATCTGGTTCTGGTGGCTGTCAAAGAGAAATGAGTAGCCACCAGGGCATTTACCTCAGAATGCCAGGTGCAAGGGAGTGGCAACAGGATGTGGGGATCTTGTTGCCTTGTGTGCTCCCTGAGACATCTGGTGGGCCACTGTGAGATGCAGGAAGCTGGACTAGGTGGGCCCCCTTTGGCCTGATCCAGCGGGGCTGTTCCTAGAGACCCCCATGTGGGCAACACAGGGGAGGGAAAGGAACAGCTGAACAGCTGCCCACCCCACCCCCCCTGCCAGCCATTAAACCGGAGCCGAGCAGAGCGCTACGTGGACGCCAGTGCTGGGCTGGACCAGGTGGGCCTGATGGTTCCTCTCCAGGGAATTCCACCCGCCCCAAAGCCCCCCAGGGCTGCTGCAGGGAGGAATGAGGGCAACAACCCCTGTCTGGAAGGAGGGCAGGCAGGACACTCCCCCTGCAGGAAACAGAGTAACCATAAAAACCGCCAGTATTGATTTGCGCCAGGCGGCCAGCTCCTTCGCCGCAGGCCTCTGACAGGCCTCTCGCTCGTTCCCAGGGCGCCCTTTGCAAAGGTAAACAGACAGTTCTTCTTTCAGAGCCTCCCCTGAAAAGGTCAGAGGAGGAGCTCCCACGCTGGGAGGAACAGGCTGCCAACTGCTCCCCCACCCCCCACCCCTGCCTGTTTGCACGCATCTAGCGCACATGCTGCACGGACCCCACCCCACCCGTGCACACCCACCAAGCTCACGGGGGGGGGGCACTGAGGAGGAGAGCGCTTGACCAGGGACCTCCTGGGAGGAAGGGAGGGAGCCGTCTCCTCTCTCCAGCCAACCTTCTGCTCAACAGCACCACCCTTTCAGCTTCTGCTGCTCAACGGGGGGGGCACTGCTTGCTCCATGCCCCCACTCCCCACCACTCCAGGAGCTCTGGGCACCTCTCCCTGCAGCAATCCCCACCCCCACCAGGGATCAGGTGAAACAGGCTGGGCTGAGACGGAGGCCCCAACGTGCGGAGGAACACGCAAGGCCCCAGGAGAGCAGCCGACTCCTCCCCAAAGCAAGACTGACGAGATCTGGCAACGGCTGCTCAGGCCCTAGACCAACGCTTCTCAAACCATGGGTTGGGACCCACTTGCCTTGATCTCAAGTGGGTCGCAGAAAGCTGGGAGCAGCCATCTTGGAAGCTGCTGCCCTTACACTTGCTATGTTCCTCTTTGTGAATATTAACCCTCAAATGAGGGTTGTTTAAATTTTGGTTTCAGTCCATGTTTTGTCCTCATCTTGTTTTCTGTCAGGGATGTTTCATGGTTGTGCAGTTGTAGCAGTCCAAGAATGCCAGTTTGCATTTCAGGAGTGCTATTAGGTCGCAATGAGGGCACTTCCTGCTTGTTGACGTCACTTCTGGCCATGACATCACTTCCAGGTTAATGGCAGCACTTGCGGTGGGTCCTGACACAAGTGCCAGTCTAAGAAGTGGTGGGTCCCCGTCTAAAATGTGTGTGAACCACTGCTCTTGACGGAAGAGCGAAGATCAGAATCCTGAGCTGGAGTTGTAGCTTTTGTGGAAGGCGGCCACCGACTCCTCCACCCCAAAGGCTCTGCTGCTGCCCCCCACCCCGGCACCCACCCGCCCTTCAAAGTAAGTGGATCAAGAGTGCTGGGTCCCTTCGGCGCTCTCAGAGCTGTCGCCATGTGAGTCGGTTTTCCCTCTGCTGCCATTTCCCCCATTTCGAAACACCTGGACGGCTTCGCTCTCGGCCTCTCCAGGGAGCCATTCCAAAGGAGCCGCGAGGGGTGCCCTGCCAACGCTCTCAGCCGCGGGCCAGCCTGTGACGAGGGGCAGCAGTGGCCCGTCCTGAACCCCCAAACTCTGTCCAGTCAGAGAAAGGCCCCTCAGGTGGGGGCGCTTTTGGAACCGGCCCCATCCCAACGCTGCCCTGCAGGGCCTGGCTCCCGCTGCTGCCTCTGCTACCCAGCTGGGCCCCGTTCCCAGCAGAGGAGGGGCAGCAGGGGGGCTTCCGTTCCGTTTCATGCCCGGCAGCGCCTGCACGATCTGGGCCCTCGGCTCTCATTTCCGTAACAGCTTCTGGCAACGTGCTCAGCGAGAGGAGCCGCCAGGTCCTTACTAATAAACACGCAATTCTGCCGCTTTCTCCAAACACGACTCGGGCCAAGTCCCCGGGGGCTGCACTGAAAGTTGGCAGAGAGCAGAGGCGGGGAAGGAGGGGCGGAGGCAGGAATCACTGCCCTCGCGCCGGAAACACGGGGGCACACGCAGAGCCCAGCGCCCATCTCGGCTGGGTCACCAGCTCATACGGGGGGGGGGCCTGAACCGAGCGCCTCCCTCCTTCTCTCCACACCTGCAGTGCTGGAGGAGAGGGCAGCCTAGAGCCCCCCACTCCACCCTGCCCCAGTCTCTGGACCCACAACAGAGAAAGGAGGAAGCTGGCAGGGGCCTCAGCCGAGAAGGGAGCCTGGGAGGTTGCAGGGTCGCCCCCCCATCGCGGTTCAGCCCAGTCCCCATTTGCGTGCAGCCAGTCTGCTGGTTTGAGCAAGGGCACCAAGGCAGGCAGGGAAGCGCGTCCCCTGCCTTGGGTGGGAATCCTCCCTCTCCCCCAGGCAAAGTGGCTTCCTGGAAGGTCTGTCCTTCCCCCCCTGCCTGGCGAGAAGAACGAGAGGGGGGGACCCCTGCAGCCAGCGGAGGCCATCGTGTTGCACGTTTGACTCCATGCTGGGTGGGGGGAAGAGGAAGGGAGGCGAGAGGCGGGCAGCACTGTCCTTGGTGGCTGCTCTGCCACCTCTGCCGTGCCTCTCACTGGCAGGAACACAGAGGTGCAGCCACCAGAGATGACGGAGGGGAGCCTGCACTGCGGGCAAGGCGACAACCACGCTGAAGACCTGGCGCTGAGACCGTCTCCCTCCAGGCCCAGGCAGGGCAGGTCGCGTCCACACACACCCTGCAGGTTCCCACCGCACACCACCCACAAGTCGAGCAAGATACTTGCAAAAGGGGCCCAGCATGCATGTAAACCCCCCCCCCAAGTGGTCTGGGACCTCTTCAGCAGAGCAATGGGGAAGAACGGACCACGCTCCCCGCCACCTGGCTGGTGCCAATGTCTAGCTGTGCAGACCCGGGCACTCCAAGCCCAGCTTCACCTCTGTGAATCACAGGAGCTGAAGAGGGGTCCCCTGCCAGTCACACACACACACACACACACACACACCCCCCCGAGTCAACCCTGAAGACAGACTGGCCCCAGCTCTCGCCATCCATGTCCTGGTATAGACCAGTGCAGGGAAAGCCCCCAACATGCCTTCCTGGGTCAGACCGACGGGCCGTCCTGGCAAACCTTCCAGCCGCACTGCAGCCCTGAGGCAAAGGCACAGACATTCCCCTTCCGGGAGGAAGCCTGTGTGACTGCCCGCCACTGCAGGAGGCAGTGCACAGTTGCATCAGTGCTGGAAAGCTGGACAGGAGGCGGCCCTGAGGAGTCAGCTCCGGTCTCCCAACGGCTCAGTCAACGGCCTTCAACTGGTGCTCAGTGATGCAACAACCAACACATTTTTCCCACAGCCAAACGGCGTCTCTGTGCTTTGGTCAGAGCAGGCCGAGGGAAGGGGGTGGGCGACACTGTGGCGCCTCGTTGGCGCGACCGTCTGACCCCCTCGCTGAGCTACCTGGCCACCGGCACCCACGGCCGTATGCGCATTCGTGAATTTCAAAAGGGGACACCCGACCCTTCCCCGAGCAGACCCCACGGAGGGACCTCTGGGAGGGCACTGCGCAGACCCAAGGCCAGTGGTGTCATTCAAATGATTTAGGAACAGGAACTCACTTTTGATTGGCACTTGTCGGGAACCCGGAACCAGCCACGGAGCCCGTTAGGAGCCGGGACGCCCATTCTGGTCCGTTCCCCCTGAATGACATCACTGCCTTCGCCCCCCTAGGAATCCGGAGTCGCTCCCTTTAACCCTCTGAGTGCCGGCCAACCAAGAAGAAAAGCTCTTTGCAGAGGAATTGGGAGGGGGGAGGAGGGAGAGTGAAGTGGGCGGAGTCAGCCCTAATTTTAACTAGTGGAACTGAATTCCCCCGCGTTCCCCCTGCATGACATCACTGCCAAAGGCCCACTGCCAGGCCAGAGCCGAAGGCTTCCCGGACACGCGGCCCCTCCTACCTCGATGCGCCCCGTGTCCGGCTGGAAGCCCCGCGCAGGGTCCTCAGTGGTGACGCGGCACTGGATGGCGCAGCCGTTGATCCGCACGTTGTCCTGCTTCAGGCCCAGGTCCGGCAGGCTCTTCCCCTCGGAGATGTGGATCTGGGCGTGGACGAGGTCGACACTGCAGGGGGGGCAGAGAGAGAGAGAGGGCAGCCGGGTCAGGGGCCTTCCAGGCAGAGGCGTGTGACCTGCAGGAGGGGAGCGAGACCTGTGACCGCCTTGCGGGCGGGAAAGTGGCGGAACGTGGCGTGACGCAACAGGCGGACTGCCACTCAAAGGTAAGTCCCGCCCAGCGCACCGGAGGAATAATGCCACTGCCTGTGACACCTGGGTCACGGGGGGGGGGGCTGACTCCAGGGTGACTCCATAGCAGGGGCCTTCTGGACGTCAAGGAGAGGCTCACAGGAGTGCATAAACTGGACTCCCACCCACCCCCACCCCAGGAAAGGGTGCCAGGACTGTTGGGCCTGCCCTCTTGCGTCTCAGCCCCCCCAGAGCGGGCAGCTGTGGGGGCCACCATGGCGCCTGCAGGCCCCAAGGGGAAGCCACGCCCCAACTGCTGCGATGCCGTTTTTCAGTGCACATTAACCGGCTGCTCAAAAATTGAAGCAGAGGCACTCAAACTGGTCCACGCGGCTTAATGATCGCAACTCACACAATTAAGCCTCGCACGAGGACTAATTTGGTGCAGCAATTTGGGGGGGGGGTGCATAAAATTACAGACAGCTCCCCCCTCTGCCGCACAGAGGCCCCGAGTTCCACCAAGCGAGCGCTCACCCTTCAGTGATGGCTAAATGCCGCTCCAGGTAACAGGGCAAGCCTGCCTGCAGTGCCTGCTCCCGTTGGACAAAGTGGGGAAGACCTGAGGCCTTCAGACTCTGCTTGGGGGCTCGTCAGTGGGGCCCCTGGCTGGCCAGTGCTGGAAAGGGATGGGCCCAGTCTGGCCAGATGCCGCAGCCAGGTTCCCCTGGGGATCTTGGGGAGGGACAGTCTCTCTACTGGTGTAAGAAGCAGGATTAGAGAGACTTCGCAAGCTCGTTATTAAGTGGTTCTCATTGAGTGAGTGCGTACAGACTGCCACATGACCCTTGGCACAGCCCTCTCTCCCCCCCCTACTGTCACCCCACAGACCAGAGTAGCCCGCCCTTCCCTCCTTCAGCCTTGCTGGTGGCTGTCACCCTCACTGGAAGCTTCTTGGGGCAGAGACCCGGGACAGGGTTTTCCCTCCGCAATTCCTCTGCCAGTGGCACAAACCCACATAGCCACCCCCGCCTGGGTGAAGAGCCCCCTGGACTCTGGCCTAGCACAGCCACAGCAGAGTGGAACCAAGAGTGGAACCAAGAGCACAGTCGCTTCCTCACCAGCTCCCAGTTCATGGCTCTTTAACAGAACCAGCAGCAGAGAGGGACGGAAGAGGGGAAAAGTCAGACCATGGGGGGGGGGGGCGGCACTGAGAGGGCCAACTGGGGGCGGGGCTTTCCAGAAGATTGACGAGTGGATGGGCTGCTGCCACCTCCTGAGGGTGGAATCCCTGTTTGCCTCTCTGGGGCGTAACCTTTAGGAATAGGGCAAGTGCAGCCAACCCCTTCAAATGCAGGACTGGGAAGAGGGGGCACCGTTAATTAAGTGAAAAGGCAGCAAAGAGCTGCATCGGGGGGGGGCCAGGGGAGCCTCAAAAGCGACTGCCTCCAGCCTCTGCCCGGGGGTGTCCTCGTTTCAGAGTGGGCCTTGGGTTCAAATCTCCTGAGATTCTCCCTCTCTGCCCAAGCCACCTTGCAGGACTGTTGTGAAGACAGAGCTGGGAGGGAGGAAGCCTCCACAGCTCCTCAGAGGAAGGGGGAGGGAAATGGCAGGGACTGTGGGGGGGGGCCCTCTGGCTGCAGCTATGAAGTTTGTATCTTGAAAAGTGATAAATTATAAATAATCATCCGCCGCCCCAAAGGCAGAACCGATCCCGTTGCCACAAGACACATCAAGTTTTAACAATTATATGTATTTATTAAGTCATTAAAGCGGGCACGTCTTAAAAGCACGATGCCGGCAGCGATGGCGTAGCGGAGAGAAAACCATTAAAGTGCTTTCCTGTGCAACCAGATTGCTCCCCTTCAAAGGCATTTGATTTCCCCCAACTTGTGTCTGTATTGATCTGAGGCTGCGCCTGCTCTGTGCTGCAAGCCTATTTTTGTAATTTGGCGTCAGTTAAAAAAGCAAAGGAAAACCCTCCCTGTTCAGCTCCCAACATTTTCTGATTGCAAGAGCTTCAGACTCCAATTCTGCCAGAAGCGCCCAGTTGTACCCAAACAGTGAGATTTGCAAGTGGCCCTTGTGACAGGCTGGAAGCAAATCCAAGACCAAAGACTCAGGAAGAGAGACAGCTACTGCTGCAGTGACTCCTAGGCAACGCTGCTGTCTCTCTGCTGCAGGGGCCACGACCGAGTTGGTCAACCTGTCCCCCCCCAAAAGCCCAAGTGGACTCATACAGGAGCCTCCCACTGTGGAAACCAACTTCTCACAGCTCCCTACCAGTGCCCCCCTGCCACACCAGTAGGGCTCTGGTGCAAGCTCCCAGCAACCCATGCCAACCCCCAGTGACACCCCTGTCAATTCAACCCCTTGGCTCTACTCCTGCGCTCAAGGGATGCAGGGAGCAAGCCCCCACCTTCTTCTGCACAACAGCCCTGCAGAGACTTGGTCACCTTATTGCCTGTCAATCTCCTCTTCTCCAGGCCAAACATTCCCAGCTCTGAAGAGTGTAAGAAAACATCCTTACGCTCCCAGTCAAAATCTCTCTGCTTTCTGCTTTAGCACAACACCGCACTGGAAAGACAATGCGGGAAAAGCTTCTTTCCAGCATCTGCCGAGCTGGCCTGGGAAGGGATATTAGCAGCCTTTCATTTCTGGGACCACATGGAAAGGCCCCGAGACCAAAAGGCCTGGGGCAGACATTTGGCCTTGGAAGGGTCCCTGTGACCCCCCACCCTTGTCAGACAAGACCAATGGCCTTTCCCGCTGCATCCATTGTTAGCGGCCTTCTTGTGACAATAGAGGATTAGATGTTTCTCTAGATTTAACTCCTCAGCTCCTGGCCTGCAATTTCCGTGGACGGGGTTTTTGCTGTGCTTTGTGCTTCACCACCGCAACTGATGCAGATCAACGGGCGCTGCGGGCAGTGAGCATCAGAAGGGGGCCGCTCATGTGAGAGGAGGCACCCCCCAGTCCATGCGGCACATCCACCGTCAAGCTCACCTGGCTGGTGGCCTCTTTCTGTCCCCTGAAAACACGCCAACAGCCAGAACGCCATGCCCCAGCTCTCCACTTTGTGCCAGAGAAAGAAAGGGAGCGGAGGACGAGCAGCCCAAGGGCGCAGCACACACTGGCCACGGCTGCAAGGACAGCAGGAGCACTCCGGAGCGGGACTGAGCGGAGCGGATCACAGAGCCGGGGGAAATGGAACTGAGCGCCACTCCATGGCACGCCCACGCACCCCGAGCAGCGGGCTAATTCCATCTCCGCCAGCACCGGGGAAGGAGGTGCCCAGGAGGGCAGTGAGCGGGAGGGGGAGGAGAGGCCTACAGCGTTCCAAGGCAAGTCACAGTTCAGGAATGGCCAAAGAAGGGAGCCGAACGGCACAGACAGCCTGGCCCCAAACACGTGCGTCAGCAGAGCAGGTCAACCTCTGCTTGGCCACGCACCGCTCCGGGTGACCTCCGGCCCTCCGTCTCAAACCGGCACGTCCCACACGGCACTTCCTGCGAGAGCACCGCCAACGCTCACGGCCCTCTGCACCCGGAGAGAGGAGAGGCCCCTGCCACCCTGGGTGGCAGGGTGGGAATGCACGACGGTGCTCTGCACAAGCACGTGAATTCAGCAGCCACAGAAAGGGGCCCAGAATGTCACGGGAAAGAAAGGAGAGCCGTTTCTCCACACCCCAAGGCTGCCAGTGCCCTGGGGGGCAGCCGGTCCAGAGCTAGGCACTGCCTCCTGCAGGAGGAGCAGGAGGAGGAGGCTGCCCCCCCCAGCCCCACTGCAGCATCACCTCCCCACAGAGAGACCAGAGGCCCACAGAGGGGTGAGCGGAGGGCAGCAGGTGACATAGACAACACTGCCTGCTTCAGCCAGGCACCCTCGGGAGTGGGGGGCAGGAACCCATGTGCCTTGCCGAGGCGTAGAAGATGATGCCCCACACCGGGAGGGGTGCCTGGCTCTTTGCACACTCCTACGACCCCAGTTGCCGTCACCAATCAAACCAGCCCCAGCCGCTCCTGGGGGCCGAACTGGGCACTTGAAAGCGCCGCCAACGCACCCTGGGCAGCCACCGGGGCTACCAGCTGGCGCGTCTCTGCCCACCAGGAAGGCTTCCCTTTCCGTTCAGAAGGTCTTTGCCTGGACAACCATCACAGCTTCTGCTGCCCTCAGCCTCACTGGCGCCCACTGGAGGCTGCCCCAGGCTCAGACCAGGCAGTGACCGGGGCGGGGGGGGCTTCCCTGGCCCTGAGCTGGTCTGAGGCACCTGAGAGGAAGCAGCATTGGGGCCCCAAAGCCCCCCCCCCAAGAGTAGCAGACAATCCATACCAGCAGAGGAGAACCCTCTGCCTTCACCCCAGGGAGCAAGCAAGCCAAGCCCCACAGAGCAGGCAGGACTGCCCACTGGTGAGGACCCGCTGCACCCCTCTGCCCCTGAAAGAGAACGGACCCCGGCAGGGGTAGGACTCCTTCCGGAGCCTGCCATCGTCACTGCACAAGGAAGGACCCCCTTCTGCACAGCGGCTGTGGAGCTGTCCAGGGTCCTGATGGCCCGGCACTCTCCATCCCCTCGCTGAGCTTGAACCAAGACTGCCGGGCGCAGGTCCCCGTCAGCCCCTCTGGCTCCACTCAGCAGGTCAGTCTGGACACTGACCCAAACCACCGAGCGGAGCCCTTTGGCATTTCAACCCAGGCAGCCAGCAGCAGCAGCAGCAGGAGGCCTTGTTCTCAGAGGCAGCAGGCCCCAAGAGGCAAAGCCTGCGCTGGGCAGAGGGGGGAAGGTCCCCCTTCTCCGTTTCCAGGCAGGGCAGTCCACAAAGGGCCCCAAACGGAAGAAGGCCAGGCAGGCTTTGGCCATCAATCAATCAATCACTACTATTTATATACCGCTTTTCAACACAAAGTTCACAAAGCGGTTTACAGGCAAATAATAACATTAAAGTTAAATGGCTCCCTGTCCCAAAAGGGCTCACAATCTAAAAGGATGGAGAACACCACCAGCAACAGCCACGAGAAAGACACTGTGCTGGGGTGAAGAGGGACAATTGCTCTCCTCCTGCTAAATATAAGAGAACACCACTTGGAAAAGTGCCTCTTGCCCAGTTAGCAGGGGTTAGCCATGTGCGGAGCCTGCTGCCTCCCCCTCTCCAGCCCAGGTCTGGGGCTCTGTCGCGCCCGTCTCACACCCAGGAACAGGCTTCCGGCTCCCTGGCAGCTGCTGCTCATTCCCAGTCCAGGCAGGTCTCGCCGTGGCCAGATTTACAGGGATCGGCAGCTGCCGATAAGACCCCGGCAGCAAACGAGACGTTGCCCTGGAGGAGACTCGGCCCTGGCAACGGTCGCTGTGGATGGCTGGGCCGGGGAGTGAACGCCGAGCGGCCCCGGCTGCAGGTCCCCTCGCCAGGAGGCAGCCAAGCTGGAGCACCCTGTGTGCTGGAGGGAGAGGGGGGGGCCGTTAAGAGCCGGGCAGCCCTACGGAAGGGAAGCCACTGGAGGCGTTTCAAGAGCCCAGCTGGAAAGAGGCCGGGAGGGGGGAAACGGGGGCGCTTGCCAGGCCGAGGAACTGAGCTCCGTTTCCAAGAGGAAGTCGGACTCTCAGGCTCCCGGCCCTGGCAGGGATATACGAACCTGAAAATAGCGCAAGTGCCATATTGCCCAAGAGACATTTCAAGGATGGCTACATAAGAACATAAGAAGAGCCCCGCTGGATCAGGCCAAAGGCCCATCTAGTCCAGCCTCCTGTATCTCACAGCGGCCCACCAGGTGCCCCAGGGAGGCAGGAGACAACAAGATGCCTGCATCCTGTTGCCACTCCCTTGCACCCGGTACCAGTAGCCCACCACTTTTGTAAGGAGGTTGCACAGTCCATCATTGCCTGTAGCCTACGCTGGACCTTTCCTCCAGAAATCCGTCCAATCCCCTCTTAAAAGCATCAAGACCAGATGCCAGCACCACCTCCTGTGGCAAAGAGTTCCACAGATTAACTACCCGCTGGGTAAAAAAGTACTTCCTTTTATCTGTTTTAACTCTCCCAAATCTCGGTTTTAGCGGATGTTTTGGTTTTAGCTGGTGTTTTGAGAGAGGGAAAAGAACATCCCTCTATCGACTGTATCCCTTCCATGCATAATTTTGCATGTCTCAATCATACACCTGGCTTGCGTCCAGGGCCTCACGCACCCCCCAAAAAAAAGAAATTTCTTATCCACCTGGAGGATGGTTCTGAACATCCTGGAACAGTGGCTCTCAAACATTTTAGACCAGGACCAACTTTTTAGAATGGCACTTGTGTTGGGACCCACTGGAAGTGATGTCATTAACCTGAAAGTGATGTAATTGCCGGAAGTGCCACCAGCATGCAGGAAGTGCCATCATTGTGACACAGTCAATGACACTCCCGGAACGCAAACTGGCATTCCCGGATTGCCACAATGACACAACCATGAAAGCAAGATGAGGACAAAATACGATGTAAAAGAGAAGAGCTAAAAACAATTTTTCAAAAAAACCTCACTTGAAAATTCAAACTGTTAATGCTCACAAAAGGAATCTAGCAAGAGTCAGATCTGCAGTTTCCAAGATGGCTGCTCCCAGCTTTCCACGACCAGCCCTGCCTGCCCCCACAGAACCCATCCCTCCACACATAAGAACATAAGAACATCAGAAGAGCCCTGCTGGATCAGGCCAAAGGCCCATCTAGTCCAGCTTCCTGGTGCCCCAGGGAGGCATGAGACAACAAGACGCTTGAATCCTGTTGCCACTCCCTTGCACCCGGTACCAGTAGCCCACCACACGATGGCACCGGCCTGCTTCCCCAGCGCCCTCATTCTCCTCCAGGCCTTTTCCTGCCAGGGGACGTCCTGGTTCTTTGAGCCCCGCAGCCCTGAAAGCTTCCTTGGAGGCCTCCCACCCTCCGAGCTCTGCATGGGTCCAAAGACCCTTTGCTGCAGAGCCTGTGACCCCTTGCCCGGGGGGGGGGGGGTGCAGCCCACCTCCCTACCTTCAGCAAGCTCAGGGCACATGGTCTTCCCTGTCCCCGGTCACCCCCCCCCCCCGGACAGGCTCCCTTCTGCTCTCACCGCCCCCCTGCAAGGCAGGCCGGAGAGCCTCAGAGCTGCAAGCACAAGGCCAGCCGCGCCACGGCCTGGGAGCCCTTTCAGCACCTGCTCCTCTGGCCACGGAACACTTGCGCCAGCAGCTGACTGAGGCGAGGCCCCGTCGAATGTGCTGCCAGGGCTTGTCTGGATCGGGGCCACAGCCCTGCCTCTCCAGCAAGTGCTGCTCCTGCGGCCGCCGCCACCGCTGCCCTCCCTCCTCCCAGACACAGAGCTGAAAGGCCGGGGCTGTTCTCCTCACGCAGGCACACGCCTTTGCAGAGCAGCGCTTCCTTCTCCAACGACCCTCAGAAGGGCAACGAGGCAGAGCGACCTCTGCGCAGGGGCCCCCCCCCCAAGGCGCCCACACTCTCCAGGCCAGTCGCAACCTGCCCGACTCCTGTCCACCGCCCAGAACTCCCTGCAGAGGGTCTTGGCCAGGAAGCTGCAGAGTCAGAGCCAGAGGCCTGGCCTCACTCCCAACTGACTCAGCAGGAAGAGCCCTCCTGCCTCCCCAAATTGCTGCCGGGAGGACTGACAATGGGATTGCTGAAAGGGCTGTCAACAGGCCTCTTGCTGGGAGGGGGGAGGGAGCGACGCACCAGAGTCATTTCAGAGTCTCCGCTGGAACCGGTCTGGGGTCAAGGGGTGTCTCTGCAGCCCACCAACTCATCGCTCCACCCCAGGCAGGCCTCATTAACAGGCCTGGATCCAGAGGCAGAGCTGGCAGCTGCCCGGTCCACGGGAGTCTGGGGAGGCGCCACTGCACAAGCAGCAGCGAGACCACAATCCCCGCGTCCCCCACGCCGAGCGCCGGCAGCCTCTCTCCCCTCTGTTAAGCCAATTATCCCGCGACAGGCCTGGAAACAGGACCCTGCGGCTGGCGGTGCTTTTTCAGGGTGGGAGCAGCAGGCGCACAGGCGACGGGACGGAGGGAGCGCCATCGGGGGGGCCAGTGGCACACCCGCGCAGCTCCAGAAGGGAAGGGCAACCGAGGCTCGCACGGGGGCACCCCGAAATATCCCGAAGTGCTCCGGAGCCACAGCAGGGGAGTTGCCCAGCCACACACCCGCCCACAAGCCTCGCGGGGAACCTCTGCCACCCACCCAGAGGCCCCCAACAGAGCCCTAAGGAAGTCCGGGGGAGAAGGGGCAAAGCAAAGGAGGGGGCCCCTGGGGGGCGAACCAGCACATCCTGGACTCAACAGAAATACACAGGAATAAAATACTAACCAGCCTGTTACTGCTCTGCCCACTGAGGTGAAGGGGGTGGGCGAAAGGCTTGGCCAAGTTTCACACTCCAACTCCCCCCCCCAAAAAAGACACACCCTCACCAACCCCTCAGTCTAAATTGCAGTCCCCTTGGGGCAGAGACTAAACCCTACCAAGCACTATATTCACAGAGGCAAAATTAATATTATTAAACCCGCATCAGGAGAACCGAGAAAGAACAAGACTGAAGCAGGACAGGCTTTGGAACGAGGGGAATTGCGCTACAGGAGTAAGGGGGAAAACCCGGCTCATCTGTTGCCTGCAGTCATACCAAAGTGTGAATGGGAAGGAGTGGGGGGAGGGTGTTGTCCCTCCCACCAGGCCCCCCATTTTAAACCCAAGGTGGGGAACAACCCCCCTGCCCCGGTTTTGGGCATGAGGCACTCTTGCCTGAAACAAGGATTGACCGTGCCATTAACTCCGCTAGAGCTGAATTGCCACTTGGCCGCTGGCACTCCTGGCACAGGGCTACTAAAAGGCAACAGTGGCAACAAGCCAACCTTAATTGCCGAATCCAGCCTGATGACTCCCCCCCCCCACGGGAACAGCAGCACACCCTCTTCGGTCACCACGCAACATCGCCCTCTCGTCCCCACAAGTAGATCGCACAACCTCCAGCAATTGGGGGGAGGGAGAGAAACCAGGCCGTGGGGCGGAGGGGGCAGCTCGCAGTGCCAGATGAGCCCCCAGGACCAGTGGGAGCCAGACCCAGAGTGGGGTCATCAGACAGAAGCGCAAGACGGCACGCGGAGACAAGGACAACCCGGTCTACTTTTTAAAACAGAAAACTTCCCCGCCCTCTGCTCTTGGACCCCCAAAGCACGCCTGTGCCCTGTGGAAGCCAGGCCCCGCCCCGTATTGTGAACCCCCATGACCCACACAATCCCTTGCCGCAGAGAGCAAGCCACTGACTCCCTCCTAGCACGAAGGTGGACTTGGGGCAGGGGGAAATCGCAACGCCCGCCTCTCTCTGCCCTCCTCCACCCACTGGGGCTGGAGCAGGTGGTGGGAGCCCCTTTCACACACTGATGGCTGCAAGTGAAGAGGGCTCGGTTTGCCCCCCCCCCCAGAGGGGTGACAGGGTGGACTGGGAACCTTTTCCTTCAGCCGGGCGGGGTTATGGGCTGTGCAGCCTGCCCCTTACTCTGTGATCTCCTCCGTGACGGTGTGCTCCACCTGCAGGCGGGAGTTGACCTCGATGAAGTAGTGCCGGCCCTGCTTGTCCACCAGGAACTCCACTGTGCCGGCGTTCTCATACCCCACCTGCCGAGGGAAGCCACAGGCAGAGGTCAGCGAGCAGACAGACAGACAGACAGACAGACAGAGCGCCTGACCAGACTTTGGCAGCCAGCCAGGCCAGGGGACAGACTCGGGACAATAAACCGATCGCTTTGCTCCGAGGCCTGCAACGCAAGACAAGAGGCTCACAGGCTCCTTCAGAAGCCCCAAACAGACCCCTGGAGAAAGAATTCCAAGGCAGCTGCTGGTCTTGGCCCCACCTTCAAGGAGCAACCTGGAGAGAACTGGGACACCAGGACCTGAGCCCAGGCCTGGGCAGGGGGGAGCCAGAGGGGTCTGATCCTGCCAGGCCAGGTAGCTCTCACCCTGCACCGCCTACCTCCACTCCCAGCACAGGGAGCACGTCAGGCGAGAGACAGGTTCAGAACTCCTCAGCTCCGGCCAAGTCTAGAGTCTTGCTTTGTGACAGACCCTCCCTTTGCAGAAGTTGTGAAGGGTGGGGGAAAGCTGGGGAGAGGAGTTGGCGCTGGGAAGCAATAGGGGACTCCTCGGAGCTCTCCAAAGTCCTGCAGTTCCAGCATCTGGCACCAGCCTGGGTGCTGCCACGGCTTGGGGAAGGCCAAAGGCATAAAGACCTCCCGGGTCCAAAAACCATCACCACCTGGCCCAGGAATGAGGGTGGGAGCAGCCCCCACCTGAATCGCTTGGAGGGGCGGCCTGGGAGACGCAAGCAGCTGCAGCCCACCTGGGCGACACAGAACAGGCTTCACCTGCTGGTCCTCTGCCCCAGTGGCGCCACCTGCACATACATGCACCTACTGGAACATGCACCCTGCAGCGCACGTGCACACATACCCACAAATCGGGGCTGCATTGTCAGTGTGGCACAGAGAGTAATCATGGAAGGCGAAAGGCATCCACACACAGACCCTTGGCCAGACACCTTTCTTGGGGACAGAGGCAGCTACACCGAAGGATTACAAGATGCAACATGTGCTCTGGGCAACAAGGGCGTTTGTTGAGGCTGAGCAGGCCCTGAACAGCCTCATTTCATCCAAGGGGGATGTTTCCAGCACATAATCTGGGGCATGGAGAGGAGGAACAGGAGTCCGCTGAATGGCACAGCTCTCTCCTCCGCTGGTATGAGTCAAGGGTCACCACAAAACTCTCACTGGCAGAGATGTGAGAACTGCAAAATGCGAAGTCACACCTGTCTGCGGCACCGGCCCAGAGATCATGTTTGCAGCGCGGCGAAGGCAAACAGAGCTCACTCCCCTGGTGCTGGCAGAGACACGGCCTGCAAGCCAAAACTCCGTTCTGGGGTCGAGCAGCCACTGGAGAGGGGACGTGCTGCCCGTCCTGCTCCCGGCCTCTTGGTGTGCGGAACAGGCCAGCAGAACCCCAACGGGAAACGCGGCCAGGGATGTCCAGCCAGCTCACGGTCTGTGCCAAGCACAGCGCAGGTGCCTGCCCCAGCCTGGGCCCCGGGGCCCTTTGCGAGGCTCCGGGCTGCTGTGGGGGACAGGCTGGCATGGCCAGGACCCCCACCCCCAGAGGCAGAAAGGCCCAGGACACGACAGGCTCCCGGAGGGCCAAGAGGACACAGGGAAGGCCTTCCTCAGGACGTCATGATCCCCTTCCCAGGGGACCCTCCTCTAGCGCAGTCATGACTGAGTGCGGGGGGGGGGGGGGGGAGGGCGAACAACACCGGCCACCAAAAAAGCCCGGGGGGGAGAATGGCAAACGCAATTCCCCAACATTCCTCCCATTTTTATGGCTGGCAAGAAGCAGCGCCCCGCTCTCCCCCTCGCCTGCACAAACAGAGAGAGAGACGGGCACGCACCGCTGCACTTGCAGACCCCAGATCTCAGCTGTCGGATCTAATACTGAGCAGAGAAGCTCCGGAGAGGCGCCGGGGGAAGGGCGCAGAGGCGGCGGCGAAAAGGCAGCCGCAGCGTCACTTGCCCGGGCCTGGGGAGACGAGCAGCACCGACGTCCCCAAGACGCAGCCGGCCCCGCTGCAGAGCAGCTCCCCTGCAACAACCCCCCGTACGGCAGGCCAGCACAGTCACAACACGGTGTCCTCACGCTCCCACAGTTGGTTAGGGGGGGGCCCCCTCAGCAGATTTCACACCCCTGCAGCCTTTCCCACCATGCACAGAGAGCTCAAGCTCTCCGAGGTCCTGCCAACCAGGAGAGGCACCCAAGAGGCAAACCCTCACCCCTGGGCTCTCCTAGGGGGAGACAAGCCCAGAGATTACCCGGAGGGAGCAACAATGGAGGAGAGGAGAGAAAGAGAAGCAGCCAAGGGGGTTGGAGGACAAAGCCCCTGACAACAGGAGAGGGGGCAAAATGTGCCATGGAAGCGGCCCTCCCACTTGCCACCTGAGCCATTCTGGGCAGCAATGGCCGTGCACAGGAGACGTGATTTGCTTTCACGAGCCCTGAATGGCTCTGACAGCAAGTGGGAGGGGCTGCTTAACTTTCTGTGCCGCCTGCAGTACTTACAATTCCCCCCCCCCGCTATGTTACTGCCTAAAGAGCCTGATGTGGGCCCCAAACCGGAGGGAAGTCCGCAGCCACTCTGCCCTCCCCACCCTGTAAGCTCACTAACTGAGAGACGGAGGAGTCGGGTGCCAGAGCCAGGCTGGAAAGGCCCATCAGCTGCCGGGGGCGGGGGCGGAGGGAGGGGGACGGCCGGGGGGGGCGCTTCTCTAATCCTCTTCCAGGAGCCTTCAATTTCTGGATCAGAATTAAAAGCGGAAGAGGGGGAGAATATGGATTAGCTGCACACGAAAATCCCGGCCAGGGAGTCGGCCGCACAGCCGGGTCTCGGGTAAGGAGCAGCCGCGGGCGTCTTCACACCTGGTGGGGGGCGGGGCGTCTCTGGGAAGCCACAGGAAGGGCTGGCACCGAGGGCCCAAGCAGGGGGCAGGCGGCCCTGGCGGGAACCAGGACCCCAGCCAACGGGAGCGGCCCCCTCTCCAGCCTCCTTCGGAAGGCAGCAGGGGTCTGGCCCGCCCCAGGCGAGCAGAAGGCTGGATCACACGTGCTGCACTCCCAGAAGAGGGAACGCCTGTCCCCAGGGACCCCTTCCTGGGCGACTGCCTGTCCCCAACCACAGGGCCCCGGCAGCAGGAGGCAGGGATCTCGTGGTCTGCCTCCGGTGGGCCACTGGGAGGAAGCCAGACTGAACGGGGCCCCTTTGGCCTGATCCAGCAGGGCTCTTCTGCAGTCCCCAGGCTCTTAACATCCAGTGGGACGACCCCAGGGGACCAGCAGCTGTGCGGCTCTGCACGCAGCCCTCACCAGCCCCGGTTCCCAGGACCAGTCCGTCAGGGTGTCCCCCCTCAGCAGACGGATGTGCGTCTGCCAGCCATTTTCCCAGTGGAGGGCCCAGGAGGAGGCGGGACAAGGCTGGCGGGACAGGAAGAGGCGGCTGCAGAACAGGGGCGATCCTTGGGGGGGCACCCGGAGTCACACCTCCATAGGTGCATCCCCCCAGCAGGTGGCCACCCCTGCCACCTGCGGGGATCCAAAGGGCCACCCACCCTTCCAAGAAGGGACAGAGCAGCCCTTCGAGGCCATGCCGGATTGCTCCAAGATGCGGCTGCAGAAGCCACTTCTCCGAGCGACCAGATGCAGCAACGAAGTGCTGCTCGCTCCTGCTTAGCGAGGGGGGAGGCTTCGCAGCCAGGCCGGCTTCCCTGGGCCCTCAGTGGGCGAGAGAGAGCAGGAGGGTGCAAGCACTTCCCTGGGTCTCTACCGGGCCTGGGTCCTGGGAGGGCAGGGAGGCCTCCAATGAACACGCAAAGCTTCGACTTCCTGCTTTGAAAACTTCAAGAAGACGTTGCTGACTCAGGAGGGCCCAGGCGCGTTTACTCAGAAGTAAGCACAACCGGGTGCAGTGATCGGCGCGGCCCTCGGGCTGTGGTCAGCCAGTGCTCTGCCCCATGAACACACCTTCCCCAGCACGCCAGCGAGAGGTTTACTGCACACCGTCAGTGGGACACAGAAACCCAGAGACGGCAATTGAGCAAGCCAGGCTACATCCCTTTGATGGGGGACTTTTTAAAAAAATAAATAGGCACAATATCCTGCTTTTTTTTTTTTAATTAAAAAAAAAAAAGCTGCCTCAAGGACTCCTGTGCACTCAGGAGATAAACCTGCAGGAGACGCAATTGGAAAGGACCCTTTGCCACCAAGCACAAGAGCAGAGGGCTTCCATTTGGCCAGATTTATGTGGTACGTAACACAACAGGAAATGCACACAAAATAGAGCCACCAGTGCTCAGGTGAACTTCCCGCTGGCTTGAACGGGTGGGGCCCTCTGTGGACGGAGAAAGGAGGGTGAAGTGGGGCACTCTGGGCTCGACCCCCAGGGCTCCTGCATGGCCTGAGAGCAGAGCGCAGTGGAGCAAGCCAAGGGAGGAGGCAGCGGCTCTTCGCAGGAGCAGCACCCTCCACCCACAGGCCCAACCCTGACTGCCGCACTGCGCAGCGCAAGCCTGCAGGTGGAACTGGCCACAGCCTGGGCACGGGGTCTCCCGGCCATGAGGTACTGCAAGGAGAGGGGTCGGGAACGGAGGCAGAGACCAGCTGGGGTCACCACCTGCTGCCCTGGCCCCCCTCCGCAGAGCCACGAGGCTCCTTTCCCACCCTGGGGATTTAGAAGGACGGCGGCAGCACCTGCCTGGAGGGTGTAAAAATAGCTCCGTAATCCGTTCCGAGGGTGACTTTGGTCACATCCGACTACAGACGTTCTCTCGGCTCCCCCTGGAACTGCTGATGTGGCTCTGCCGGGGGGGGGGGAGAGCCGGGCTCCAGCCAGACGCAGGCACCGCAACACCCATCGCCGCCCGAGGAGGAGCGGATGCGGGCCAGTGGTCCAGAAAGGCCGGCGGGAGAGGGCACCTTCCCGACTCCCTCCAGGCCGCCTCCTGAGTTGCCCCCCCCCACCATTCCAAGCAACAAGACTCACGTCGCCGTCCCCTGCTGCCCCCCATAAGACTGGCCACCATCCTGCGCAACAAAGGAGGAGCTCCAGGGTGTCCATTTTAAAATGGGGGGGGGAGAAGAGAGGAAGGTGAAAACAAAGGTGAAAACGAAGCCCTGACGGAGCCCAAAGGGAGGAGGAACCGGACATCGTTTCCTTGCTGTGTTGAAGCACACCTGAAAGGGGGGGGCACAAGGCCCTTTATGAACAGGGGCAGGCAGGAAAGGGGCCGTTTCCTCTCCCCCCCTTTTCTGCCTCTGACTCCTTGACAGGATACAAGAAGGACTGGCTGCGGCAGGCACCGGAGGCCTTAAGGCAGACTCCATCAGCAGGCCTGGAAAAGGACTGCAGATTGGGGGGGGGGGAGGGGGAAAGAAGCGCGTGAATTAGTGTAAATAGCGACTCATCACAGCAACTTAATCAAAGGGGAAAAAACCCAATTAGCGCGAAGAAGCACTTCACAGGCTGATTGCAGGAGTCGGCCACTTGCGTTGTGCAAGGCGGGGCTGGCGAGACCCACGCAGGCCACGCTCCACAGCGGCAGGAACGCCCTTCGGTCTGCAGCACGCCTGGGCGGAGGGGGCACATTCTTGTGCAGACCCTGCCTGGCTCCTGACCCCCACTGTGCCGCCAAGCAAGAGCCCCTCCTCCCTCCTGCCGCTTCCCACCTGGTGGCAATGAGGTTCGTGGGCAGGGCCAGCATGGGGGGGGGGCTCTCAGGACTGCAGTCAGGTGCACCCATTGGGTGCCCCTGGACTCCGGTCCCCAGCTTAAGTGAGGCTGCCCAGGCAAGGCAAGAGTCCTCTCCCAGAGAGCTCCAACCTGGTCTAAATCCAAAGTGCTGCCGTTGGGGGACAGGATCCTGCTGAACGTCTTCCGCACGCCTGGTGGGGGGCGAATCCCCTCTGAGCAGGGGAGAGGGCAGCGGCCTCTGCGACCTACTGCTGGGAGGCGGCAGGCTTTGGGCTGGGGCCAGGAAGGGCTGGAACCCAATCCCCACCTGGCCATCCCTAATCAGCCTAGCCCTCCCTCGCTGTGCTGTTGTGAGCAGGGGCGGACCTAGTCAAAATGGCGCCCGGGGCACCCAATAGAAGTGCGCCCTCATGGGAGCCCAGGTTCCAGGTCCCAGGTTTTTGAAGCAGCCCCGGGTAGACCTGGGCTCCCTCGAGGGGAGCCCAGGTCTACCCGCACAATGTTGTGGGGGCCACTGGCGCCCCCCTAGACGGCCCCAAGACGGCGCCCAGGGCTCTTGCCCCCCCTGCCTCCCCTAGATCCGCCACTGGTTGTGAGGGGCAGAGGAGCTGGAGGATGCAGGCACACCCCAGTCATGAGACCGATCAAAACTAGCCAGCCCAGCGCGGAGCTCCCAGAGGGAGGGCAAGTGGCACAAGCCAAGCCTCTCTTCTTGACGCAACAATGGACAAGGCTGCCATTGCAGCTCAGCTCAGCAGGAAAAGACGGGAGGGCAGCCTCGTAGTGCTGCAGTCAGCTGGGCCTTGGCAGAGGGGTGACCAGACTCGGGACCCAGCACTTCTGACACCCAAAATTCCCCCCACCCTACATGCCTACAGCGTTTGGGGCTCTTCACCCTAGAAAAAAGGCACCTGAGGGGGGACTTGATTGAGACATACAAAATTATGCACGGGAGGGATAAAGTGGATAGAGGGAGGTTCTTTTCCCTCTCTCCCAACACCAGAACTAAGGGGCATCTGCTAAAATTGAGTGTTGGGAGAGTGAGAACAGATAAAAGGAAATACTTTTTTACCCAGCGGGTAATTAGTCTGTGGAACTCCTTGCCACAGGAGGTGGTGATGGCATCTGGCCTAGATGCTTTTAAAAGGAGACTGGACAGATTTCTGGAGGAAAAGTCCATCGTGGGCTACAGGCCATGATGGTTAGTGCAACCTCCTTACTTTAGAGTCAGGCTACCTCGGAGTGCCAGATGCAGGGGAGTGGCAGTGAGATGCACATATCTGCTGAACGTATGCACATTTACCCCTGCTAACTGGGCAAGAGGCACTTTTCACTTGGTGTTCCTCTTATATTTAGCAGAGGGAGAGTAACTGTCCCTCTTCACCCCAGCACAGTGTCTTTTCTAGTGGCTGTTGGTGTTTTGCATATTTTTAGATTGTGAGCCCTTTTGGGACAGGGAGCCATTTAACTTTATTATTACTATTTACCTGTAAACCACTTTGTGCTGAAAAGTGGTATTTAAATACTATTTGAATGAATGAAAATGGATCTAGTTGTCTTGTGCGTTCCCTGAGGCGTCTGGTGGGCTGCTGCGAGATGCAGGAAGCTGGACTAGATGGGCCTTTGGCCTGATCCAGTGGGGCTCTTCTTATGTTCTTATGCCGTGCTTTTTGGCCGCAGTGTTTCCCCAGGGAGGGAGCTGAGCAACTGCTTTCAATGGAGGAGCCAAGAGAATGGCACGTTCTCTGCAGTTAGTCCTCTGCAGCAAACGCTCCACACAAACGCACACACAAAGGATGCTGGGACCGAACAGGCAGCACCAGGCAGAAGCAACAGTTCAAGGTCTTGGGGCTACAGCTCAGCACAGGCCTCAGAGCATAATCCTAACAAGGAGTTAGGCCAACACAGTGAGGCCAGCAAAATTGGGCCAGCACAAGGGTTTGGACCACTCTCGGAGCTGGGGAGGATGGCGCACGTCTGTGTGCTGGCCTCTGACTGAGAGTGGTCCAAACGTGCTTTACGGTGTCCCTTATGCCGGCCAAACTGTGCCAGCCTAACTCCAGGTTAGGATTGCGCCCTCAGTCTCTGTTGCGCAGAGCCGCCCTGGGTGCAGCAACATGCCTTCCCCCCAGCAACTCCGGAACCCAGAAGGGGCTCCCCTTCTACCGGCAGTGGGGCAGGGAAGGATCTGCTGCTGCTGCTGCTGCTGCCAGGATCCACACAGAGCTCCAGCCTCCCTCCTACTTCCGCCACAGCCCTGCCATGTCAGACCCCTTGTGCTAGCAAACCTCCACCGCCAATCAGAGGACGGCTGTCCAGTGTGCTGCTGCAGAAGCCAGGCGATAATTGCCGAGTGGGAGGTGAGAACTAGAGAGGTGCCTCCAAGCCCCGCTTCAGGGGAGCAGAGGAGGAACATGCCAGGCGGAGGCCGCAGAGGCACCCTGGTCAGAGAAGGGGAGGTCCCGGAAGACACCTCCCTCCAAGGACAAGAGCCAGCAGGATGAAGGGGAGGGAGTCTTGGGCAGGGGGCTGGGTGCAGAGGCAGATCTAAGGGAGGGCAAATCTCTGTTTTGCAAGAAGCCTTACCTTGCAGTGGAACTCACTCCTCTCCTGCACCGTTCTAGCCAATCCTCACAGGGAACAGCAACATCTTGGCGTTGCTTACTGGCTACAGCAGCAAGGGAGAGGCGGGATTTACATGACAGGGTCAGGCTCCTTGCAACACTTAGAGCCCTGCCCTCCCTTAGATCTGCCTCTGGCTGGGTGGAAGGCAAAAGGCTCTTGCACACCTGGACTCAGAGTCCCAGCGCCCTGGCAAGACTTCTGATCTGTCCAGATACAGCTGCAGCTCACTAGGGACTTCTTTCCTCCCCACCGAGGCAGGGGCCCGCCGACAGCTTCTCGCTGGCAGAAGACGGCTGCTTCTGTGGAGGGACAAGGAAGCCCCTCCCTGGCTCACAGGGCCCGCTCAGGACACTGTTGGGGGAGAATGCATGGGGAGAGCACGCCCTGCAGCCATTCCCAGCCGCAAGGGGATGAGGGCGCCGTCAACGGAGTCCCAAGTGTGCTCAGCAGCCGGCAGGCGCAAGGTGCAGGATGAGCCCAGGGGCATTCTGTCCTTGGCAGGCTGAGGTAAGGTCCAGGACACCCTCGATGCCTGGCTGGTCGCAGCAGCGGTTTCAAAATAACCCAAGCAGTGCGCCCTGGCTCAGCTTCAGGATAGTGACTGACCTCGTCTGAAGGAGGGAGGGAGGGATGTGGTGGTGCACGGGTGCTTGTGGGTGCGCGTCTGAGCGTCCGACGCATGCAAATATGTTCAGAAAAGAGGAAGAACGGGCTCCATGGCAGACCCGGCAGCCCTTGGGAGAAAGCCTGAAGGTTGCAATGTGCGGGCACAACAGGCCCCTCGACGCAAGCCCCAGGTCTGCCTCAGTCACAAACAACAGTGGGGCAATGCCTGGAGCAAGACGGTGGGGGGCACACTAACCCACCCCAACACCCCCCCCCCATTTGGACTGGCGCTCCTAACCCCACCTCCAGCACACAGCGAAGACAAGGCACTGGCTGGGAGCGACAAAACCCCCTGCATTAAGTATTAGCATAATTACAATTCTTTTTCCTATTAAAATTATTACCATTCTAGAGTCACATTATTCCTAAAGTTTCCTACACATCATTAAAAAACACGAACTGCAGAATCACTGAGCGGCTTGCCAAGAACGCCTGCAGGCAGGAGAGCGACCCCCAATCAGGGCACTGCTAGGCGCTAGCAGCAAGACAGGTGGAGACCTGCAGGATGAGGCTCCAGCCCCCCCCCCAAAAGGAGGATGCCCGAGGCCCCCCACCAGGGCGAGGCCAGGGAAGCCCCATGTGGAGCGAACCTGCCAGCCTAAACCCACAAGGTGGCCTCTCCTTTTGTGCCGGGGGGGGGACGGACTGAGTCAACCCCTCGTGGGGCCTTGGGAAGGAGGGCCCCCCCCGCATGATACAAGCTGGTGCTGGGTTCACCTGCGCCCCCAGCAGCCCACGCTCACAGTGTGCCCCCAGGGTCAGAGGAGGGGGAGGAAGGGACCAGGCAGAGCTCAGGGAGAGCCTGATGGGGCCCCAGGGGTGGGAGGCATCGACAGACCCCCCCCCCCCAAGAGCTTCTGCAAGAGCACAAGCCTTGCAGAGTGACGCGAGGCCTGCTCAGCTCCTGCCTGTTCCAAGCCAGCACAAACTGCTCCTCTCGCCTCCCGCACTGGCAGTGTCGCGGGGAGGGGGATTGCGCGGAGCGTGCAGGCCCACAGCCCTTGCCGGGAAAACAGCCCTCCCGGGGCCGTCACTTTGATGGAGAGTTTGGCAGCTCCGGCTGCTCCGAGGCAGCCTTCCGCGCTGCTCCAGGGGTGGCGCTAAATCTCCCTCACAGGCACCTGCGACATTTGGAAGCCGCTCAGTTTGAGCCATGCAGATTATCCAGGCAGTGGCGGATCTAGGGGCTGGCAGGGGGGCAAGAGCCCTGGGCGCCGTCTTGGGGCCGTCTAGGGGGGCGCCAGTGGCCCCCGCAACATTGTCCCCCCATTGGGACCAGCTGCGAGTTGGGACCAGCTGAGAGCCCGAAGCCGTTTCTAATGGGTAGACCAGGGCTCCCTTGAAGGGAGCTCAGGTCTACTCGCGGCCGGTTCTAACAGGTAGACCAGGGCTCCCATGGGGGCGCACTTCTATTGGGTGCCCCGGGCGCCATTTTGACTAGGTCCGCCCCTGTATCCAGGGTCCCCTCACCTCTCCCTCTGCCCAGACGCCCTTCCCCCTACTTGAGGAGATCCCGCAGAGCCACAGAGAAGACCACAGAGGGCTGCAGGGTAGAGTGCCCTCCACCAAGCGACAAACGCCAAGCCCTGCGGGACACAGGGCGGTCCTGCGTGCTGGATGGAGTCCATCGCTCCGGTCATTGAAGCAGGCGGTCATCGCCTCCCCCTCTCCAGTGTGTGTGTGTGGGGGGGGGGTTGTTGGCTGAAGCTTTGTGTGGGGCGGCCCAAGGCTGAACTGCGGGCAGAGCAGCCGAATGGCCCAGCTCACCAGCTTTCTGGAGGTTGTCGGTCGCAGCGCTTGCAAGGGTGCACAACTACCGCAGGAGTCAGCCTGCCCCTTCTCCCCAAGCCTCCCAGGGAGCCACGCTCTCTCTGGGGCCCTCAGGGTTCGCAAGGCTGCTCCACTATCGACCCTTCCTAAGAAGGTGCCCGAGACTGAGTCAGAGCCTGGGTCCAGCCCCCCGTCACCCCACTCCTTGCTCCAACTGGAAGAGGGTCCCCGGAGACTTTGGCAGGGAGAGCCCCTCAAGGCTGGGCTACCAAAGGACCCTGCCCGCTGCCTCCACCACGGAAGGCCTGCACCGCGCAAGGGCCTCCCCGCTGCTGTGACTTTCCACCCTGCACCTCCTGACCCCCAACCATGAGTCCCTGCCAAACGCTGGCCCAGGGGGCTGGTGGCTGGCCCTCCAAGGAGGCAGCTCTCCTGGGCTGCAGCACCCACCTGCTTGGCCAGCCGGACGGCGTCGTTGGTGAGCTTGGAGCGCAGCTGGGTGTCCAGGTGGGCGGCTGGCGCAATCTCCACCACCTTCTGGTGCCGCCGCTGGATGGAGCAGTCCCGCTCGTAGAGGTGCACCACATTCCCATACTTGTCACCTGCCGGGGGAGAGGCGGGAGGCATCACCTGGCGGGTCCTGCACAGCACCCAACCCGAACCCAAGGAGTCTCAGGGAGGTCCCAACACCGCCCCAGGAGGGCTTTCACGGGGCCTCCTGCTCCAGGCCTGCATTTTGTGTCTTGGGGAGGGTGAAAAGGGTGCGGTTCAGGGGCAGCTGCATTCACCTGCCAGTGAACTGTTTTGCTAGACCAACAAGAATCGCCTCGACTTGTTTCACCTCCAAAGAGGCATCGCCCCTCCTTCCTGGCTCCCCCTCTGTCCAATGGGGGAATGCCTCTTTGGACGGCTGGCCCTGCCGCGACACACAGGCACACTCACCCTGGTCCCCCCACCCACACCCCCACACCCATTTTCCTCTAATGTGGTATTAAGCTGATGCAATCAAAGTCTTTATTAAAACCCCAAGAAAAACAGCCTTGCAATGAATTAAAAATGTAAGCACACATCAACACGGAAAGGTTTTTAAAATGCGGAAGACGCTGAAGCCAGCTGGGTGGCGACGGCAGCAGTCCTGGCTCCAAAACGGCCCCACTGTGTGTGCTGCTTCCTCCCCCGTCTCTTGCGCAACACAGAAGGCCCTTCTCCTCCCCCGCCCACCGAGCTCATTTTCCTGATGTTGTTGTGCTCTTCCATTGTTTGCAGCTGCCTTGAACCTCAGCGGCGGGAAAGGTGACACACAGACACAAACACCACAAGCCGAGCGGCAGGTGGAGCCACAGGGTGCCCAACGGAACAGTCTTGGCAGTGGAGCTGCCACTAGCGGAGTTATCCTCTCCGGGGACAGCAAAAGGGTGCTGGGGCGGGGGACTGCAGCAGCTGGCCCAGAGAATCGCTCCTCCTCCTTCCCAGCAAGCAAGCAAGCAAGCAAGCACGCACACCTGCGCACTTTGCCCCTTACCCAAGATCTGGACCTCGATGTGCCGCGGTTTCTCGACAAACTTCTCCACGAAGAGGGCCCCGTTCCCAAAGGCAGAGAGTGCCTCCGAAAACGCCCGGGTGTAGTTCTCCTCCAGCTCCTGCCAGGGGGAAAGAGGGTGCTCTGAGTCAAGGGGCACATGGAAGGGGTCTGTGCGGCTCGCTCTCATTGCCACACACGTACCCCTGAAAGCACTCCCTTGCAACCGCTTTGACATGGAGTCTGCCGAAAGGTTCAGAAGGGGGGTGGCTCAGCCCCTCCTCACGCTCGTGATATGCTTCCTCCTGGTTTTCTCAGCCGTCACCACCAGGTGAAGTGGCTCTCTCTCCCACGCCACACTCCTCAGCAGGCTACAGCCTCAAGAGACTCTCCTGTCCAGAGGCTCTCTCAGGTAGCCCCCCCCCCCCGCTTATCCAGGGCTGGGCAGCAGGAGCACAGAGCACCCCACCACCCTCATGCCTGGGCCACGGCTCCTCCTGCCCCTCCCCCTCCATCTCTTCCACCCCTGCCTCCCAAGGCCCCAACAAAGCAGAGGTGCTCTCAGCACGTGCCCCTGCACAGAGAATCATCAGTACAGGAATGTGATTCACATGCATGGCCATTTCCACTTCCAGGGTGCATTTCTAAGGTAAGCTTCAACTCAGTGACTTCATTCACTGGCGCCAGCAACCGGAACGCTGCTGGCACCAGGATCCAGAACGCTGCGACGGACAGGTAAGCTGTAGCTTCCCGCCCCCTTGCGGCGCCCGGCAACACCTCCCTGCGCCTGGAATTGCTCTTTTACAGAGCGATCGAGGCGCAGGGGCGGGCGGGAGGGCAAAAACAGCATGCGGAGTCTGCCGCGCGCTGTCCCGCTCTCCCCGGAACTACCGGAACAGGGTACCGCCCCGTTCCGGTAGAATGACACCTCTGCTTCAACTCCATAAGCTTCAACGATAAGCTTCAACTCCAGTCGGAATCGGTTCAGAATCAGGCAGGATGGACAGCCCCAGAGGGAGGGAGGGAGGGAGGGCCCGTCAGCCAACCAGCCAGGGCCAGCGGTCAAGTGCCGGACCAAAGCAGGGGACCCCCAGGCCTACCTCGTAGCTGCGGACCACCCGCATCCCTCGTCCTCCGCCGCCATACGCCGCCTTGAAGATGATGGGGAAGCCGTAGGTGTTGGAGAACTCCTGGGCCTCACTGAGGGAAGAGATCGGGGCATCCGTCCCAGGCACGACAGGCACTCCTGGAGGGAGGGGGAGAGAGGCCCGCAGCTGGGACGTCACCCACTCCACACACTGCCCCAGTCTGTGCCTCAGACCTCAACCCAAACACACGCAGGGCTGTCAAGCAGGGTGCTTCTGCGGGCAGCCCAGAGGCCATCCATCAGGGAGCAGCTTGCCCCGTGCCCGGACAGGGAGCCAGCAGGGAGGGAAGAAGGGCAGGTGTAGTAGCGTTGGCCCTGCTAAGTGGCCAACAGCAGGCCTGGAGCTCCCTCTGCTTGTGAGCCACTGTAGTGTCACAGAAAGGGCTTGGAGACCAAGGTCCTTGTAGGTCACAAGCCGTGATGGGTATATATGCTCCCTCCTTGTTCTAGAAGAGGGCTGCCTCAGGATGCCAGGTGCCAGGGAGTGGCCACAGGATGCAGGCATCTTGTCAACAGCAGCAGGCCAGTCCTGGCCCTGAGCAAATGTCAAGATGAAGGGGCAGACACCTCCTCCCCAGGAAACTCCTAGTCTGTGAAACTCCTTGCCACAGGATAGTGATGGCACCTGGAGGCCTTTAAAAGGGGATTGGACAGAGTTGTGGAAGAAAGGTTCAACACAGGTTTACAAGCCAGGCTGGGCATATGCAACCTCCTGGTTGTAGAAATAGCCCATCTCTGAATGCCAGGTGCCAGAGAGTGGCCACAGGATGCAGGGAGCTTGTGGTCTTGTGCACCCTCTGAGGCATCTATTGGGCCCCTGTGAGGTACAGGAGGCTGAACTAGGCGGGCCCCCTTTGGCCTGATCCAGCTGGGCTCTTCTTGCTTTGCACGAAGGAGGTCCCAGGTTCGAATCCCTGGCCACATTTGAAGGATTTAAAGGATCTCGGGGCAGATGAGGGGAAAGCCCTTTCTCTGCCTGAGTCCCCACAGAACCCCACCAGCCAGTGGAGACAGGTCTGCCCACAGATCTGGGCTCCGAGTAAGAGTAGCTCAGAGAACAGAACGGGCTCAACGTTTCGTAAGACGCACTTTTCAAAAAGCCACAGATCCGTTCCTGCGTTTTCTGAAGCTTCCCTCCCAGAATCTGCCACTGCTTTTGGACCACTCGGGAGCCCCTTATAACAACCCTGCCCCCCCCTCACATATACCTTTGGAGCTCCTCCAGCCCCCTCCAGGGCTGGTGTCGTGAACATCAGGGAAACAGGCCCGGCTCGGCTCGGCTCCATTTTGAGGCAGTGCCTGTCTCTCCCCCCACCCTCTGGGACCCTGGCAGCGGGGAAGTTTTCCCCTGGAGGCTGTTGTGTCTTGCTCAATGGCCAAGCCGAGATAAATGGGCCTTTAGCAGGAAAACCTCCCAAGGACATCTTCTCCGTACCAGGAGCTGTTTTGCCGCTGGCTGACAAGCGGGGCTGGGAAGGTAGGGGAAAAGACTCAGACTTTTCTAAGTTTGAGAGGAGACCATTTTGCCCTCATGACACCTGGTTCTGTCCTTTGCTGGGTGAGTGTTAGTTAGAATGTTCTTAGACTAGGAGAGAGGTGCTTTCTTACTTTGCATTATGCATCATGTAGTTATGCCCAGCTCTGGCCTGCTTCGAAAGGCCTTCTTAAGCCTCTATGCTGCAGCCTGTAGTCTCAATAAACCATTACCTTTTACTCCATGGTGTGCCTCGTGTGCAGGGAGCGGGGGTTGGCTGACTCCAGTCTTGACGCTGGGCTGCACTACTGGTTGGGCTAAGGGAATGCCGCCTGGGCCACTGGAGGTCGCTGGTGGCCAGGAGGGGACATCATCCCACGACCCCTGGGGGTGGTCTGGAAGGGCCAGGCCCCCGGGTATCATGATAGCCGGTCACACTGAAGAGTCTCCCCTTGGGGACTGCCACCCCCACCCTTTACCCCGCCCTACAACTGGCCGAGAAGGAGCCCCCGCGTCAGTGACCAATCAGGGAACAGCCCCGGCTGTCACAAGCTCCTACCTGCAGAGATGGCGATGGCCCGGGCCTCGACCTTGTCGCCCATCTTGCGCACCACCTCAGGGGTGGGCCCAATGAAGCGCACGCCGGCATCCATGCAGGCCTGTGCGAAGTCCGCACGCTCAGAGAGGAAGCCGTAGCCAGGGTGGACGGCATCCACTTCATTCTCCTGCAGAGACCAGAGGTTGGGGTCAGGATGAGGTCTGCCACAAGCACACGGTAGAAGAAAACACTGTGCAAGGCCCATTTCCCAGAATCCTTTTCAGTTCTGCTCAAGTCCCCAGTAGTTCCTGGACCTTGCTGATTCCACAGGGTGAAGTTCTACAAAAGCACCTATCCCGCCCCCCCCCTCTCTCTCACACACACACACACACACACACACACACACAGAGAGAGAGAGAGAGAGAGAGAGAGAGCGCATTTACTACATTGGAGAAGGGAGACAAGGGCTTTCCAATGCAATAAATCTCAGTCATCGCCACTGTCACACTCCGGAAGTATCAAGTGAGCAAAGATCAACTGGGTGGGATTTCTCTCCTCCCTCTTGGCCAGCGCGACACAGTGGGGACAGCACTGGGCTTAGGGTGGGGTCCTGGGTTCAGGTCCCCTCTGAGCCATCACACTCGCTGGAAAGCCTCGGACTGGGTGCCACCCCTAGCAGCCCAGGGTGGCCTTGCAGGCTCCTGCAGCACCCAGACCCTTGTGTGAGCAGGCGGGGACGGCTGCAGCGCTGACAAAGCATCCATTGCCTGAAGCTCCAGGAGGGTTGACCTGGGGCAGGTTCAGGGGCGGAGGCGGCCAGCGCCTTCCAGTCCTGGGTGAGGCAAAGCCGCCTTGCTCTCCCCCGAAGGAGGGGGCCCTTCTGCTTCCGTTTCGCTGCTCTCTTGCGCTGCCTTCAACATTACCCACGCTAAGCGTCTGGCACCAGGGACGTTTATTTAAATGCAACCCATTCATTCGTCAGTCAAAACGTCAACAGGCTGGGGATGATTGAAAGCTGCCGTGCGGCTCCTCCCAGGCAAGGCGCATCATTAAGCGGCAGCCACACATCTGCCCTCTCCCGGCACTGTCGGTCACCTTTCCTCTCAGGACTCAAAACCCACAGAGATCTGAAAACCACCCCAGTTTCCAGCCACCGGTTCAAAACCCGCCTGGTCGACTCCACTCACAAGCTGGGAAAGGCGCTTAGCTTATTCCATGGGAGGAAACTCACAGATCAGGAATCCCACAAGGGTGTTGCACCCACGGGAAATGCTGGTATCCACAGGGGCTCTTGCACACTTGTCCTGCACTGGATCTAAAAGCTGGGAGCCCTCAGGGACTCTCTGGGTGGTCTTAGCTGCCCCATCAATTTTCAGCAATACTGGAGCCACAACATTGATGGCCATACTTCACAGGGGGTTGTTTTCACAACATATTTTCACAGGGGGGTTACCTGGGGGCACAACTGGGACTTATCAAGTTCTGGAGATTCAATATAATAGGGAGAAGTACTTTTTCCCCTCTCGCAACTAGAACCCAGGGTCATCTAATAAAACCGACTGATGTCTAGGATGGACAATAGGTCCAACTTTTTCACACAGCACAAAATTAGCCTGTGGAATTCATTGCTACAACACGTGGTGACCGCTAGCCGCTTCAATAATACCGTTCCACGGGGACAAATTTGGGCAAGGCAAATCTAGTATTGATGGCCACCGGCCACCATGGCCACATGACCTGCCCCCGAGTACCGGCTGCAGGGGAACAGTGGCTGGAGGGGAGGCGACTTTGAATCTCCCACTTGTGGCAAAGCAGCCAGGATCTGTCCCAAAAGGCTTTGTGAATGCTATGCCCATTGCTGGCACTATCTACAAATGAATTCATATGCAGAAGCCAAGCTGAGCCCTTGAAAGCTCTTTGCACATGCTCAGAATTGCAGTTCCCGCAAATCATTTCACCTCTTGACGGTCCTGAAGAAGACAAGGAAAAGCTGGCCTTGATTGCATGAGGTTCTCACACTTGGTGCTGCAGATCCCTCATTCTGGGCTGCCAGAATGCTGAATTCTGATGCCTGGCCAGTCCCCGTCCCCCTCCCCCGCAAAGACCGCGCACACAGACTTGGCCGAGGCAGGCGGCGGCTCTTCCCTCCATCAGCAGCGACGTCCCTGGCAGAGCCCAGGAGCCAACCTGCAGCGCTGCTGCGAAGGAGGGCCCGAGAGCTCGGCAACAGCCCTTAAATCACAGGCTGCCTGGCAAATGAGCCCTGCACTAAATATTTCATAATTAACGAGGCCGCCGCGCCCCAGCCACAGACGCATTCCCAGCCTGCAAAGTTCGTACGCTCCGCGTGAGCAGATCACAGAGCTCCCCCCACTTTCTCGGGAGCAGGAAGAGCTGAGGAAGAGAGCAGGAGCCCCGGGGGCAGAGTCAACCACTGGCAGCACAACCCTGCGCACGTCTTCTCAGAAGCAAGTCCTGTTATGCTCAGTGGGGCTTCTTACCCCCAGGATGGCAGCCGTAAGGAACCACTGGTGAACATTACGGATGGGTGGATAGAGTGGACAGAGGGATGTTCATTTCCTCCGCTCACAATACCAGAGCCAGGGGACAGACACTAAACTGAACGTTGGGAGAGTCAGAACAGATAAAAGGAAATACTTTTTGACCCAGCAGATAATTAATCTGTGGAACTACTGGCCACAGGAGGCGATGATGGCTTCTGGCCTAGGTGCCTTTAAAAGGGGACTGGACAGATTTCTGGAGGAAAAGTCCATTGTTATGTCAGGCTCCAGGCCATGATGGGTGGTGCAACTTCCTTATTTTAGAGGTGGACTACCTCGGAATAACTGATGCAGGGGAGTGGCAACGAGGTGCAAGTAGTTTGTGGTCTCATGTGCTCCCTGAGGCATCTGGTGGGCCACTGGCAGATACAGGAAGCTGGACTAGATGACCCAGCGGGGCTCTTCTAGTGTTCGAAGGAAGGAAGGAAGGAAGGAAGGAAGGAAGGAAGGAAGGAAGGAAGGAAGGAAGGAAGGAAGCTCTTCTCAAGGGACGAGGGGGAGGGCTCAGTTGATGATTGGAAAGAGGGCAGAATGGGCATGAGAGAGGGAGGTGAAACCACCAACCACTAGTGTTTGGCCAAGAAAGTGAAGATTTGTGGACACAGAATTGCACGTGCCCAAGAAACAAGAGAAGCTGGAGGCGAGGAGAGTGCCAAGGCACAAGGACAAAGGCTCATCAGGGGGTGCCCCAGCTAGCTCAGGCGTATAACGAGCAGCACAGCAGAAGACCCGCATCCAGCCCACCCACTGCTCACTTTGAGTTAAGAGGAGGCAGGCAGGCCTTCCCCCCCCTCCCACTGTGCTCCTCGCCATCAGCGCACAACAGCCCCTCCCTGCACTGCAGGCCCTGCGCAAAGCATCCCTGCACCTCCTGCTAACCTGATATGCCCCTCATTCCTCCTTGAGTTCCACCTTTGCCTCTTCTTTTCAGAGGGGAGGGTTTGCCGTCTCCCAGAGCAGCTGCCCTGAACTGTCCACGTTCCAAGACAGACCCTTCCCCCTCAATCCTGCAACCTGGACTGCAGAATTCTGCAGCTCAGCCAACGGCCGGGAGGGAAGGAAGGTGGAAGCAGGTTCGTTACACTTCTCAGCGATCTCAGTGATGCTTAGACCCAAAGACCGAGCAGAGAAAGGAGGGCTTCTTGCTAGCAGTGCAGGGATCCCTGAAGGCTTGTACTGTTCTTGCAGGGGCCCCCCCCACCTCTACCACCCCTCCCCACCAAAGCACCAGGAACTCAGCTGTGGAGACTTCCTGGAAGTCGGCTCTGGTGTGTGGGGAGGGGTGGAGATGCAGGCGTGGGAGCAAGGCTGGGTGGAGAAGTGGGGCCCTGTGCCCCAGAGAAGGAGGGGCCTCCTGCTGCTCACCTTGGCAACCTTGATGATGTCCGGGATGTGCAGGTAGGCCTGGACGGGGGGCAGCCCCCGGCCAATGAGGTAGGCCTCGTCCGCCTTCTGCCGGTGCATCTGGCCCGTGTCCTGCTCTGAGTAGACGGCCACCGTCCGGATCCCGAGCTCGGTGCAGGCGCGGAAGACCCGGATGGCGATCTCCCCTGCAACACACACACAAGCGCCGCAGTGCCAGGCGGGCGTCAGGAAGGGGGGGGGCTGCCGCAGGAGCACCACTCGAGCAGCCCAGGAGACAAGCCCAGGGTGAAGCCAGCCACGCCTGCACCGCGGAAGAGCTGCCCCTGAGCAAGTGGGCAGCTGCTGGCTCAAAGGGTCTTCCCCGGATATTTCAGTCAACGCCCCCCCCCCCCACCCAGCCAGCCTCTCACCTCTGTTGGCGACCATCACCTTCTTGATGGGCTTGTACTCCACCCGCTGGGTGCTCTGCCAGGCGGCCGGGCATCGCAGGAGCCGCCGGAGGGCCAGGAAGGCCGCCCCGCCCTGACAGACACGCAGCTGCAGCATCTGCGGGGAGAGAGGAAGAAGGTCGGTGCCCCGGCCGGAAGCCCACCCAGGACCCCCCTGCAAGCGGCAGCAAGAGACGGAACACTTCATCACGCCAGCTCCGGACAGCGCTTCCCGAGGCTGCAAAGCACTTCCTGCGTCTCACTTAACACAACCCTCACAACTGTCCGGTGAGGTCAGTCTTACTAACCCCCCCCCCCAAAAAAAAATTGCAGCTGGGAGGGAGGCAGCTTGCCCAAGACATGTGGAGAGCCCCCTTATTGGTTTCTTTTATTGTGCAAACCACTTTCTGAACGACTCCTCTTGAAAAGGGGTACATAAATACTCTAATTTATTATTAATAATAATAATAATAATAATAATAATAATAATAATAATAATAATACTTCCCGCCACGGGCAGCGAGATCTGAAGGAGACAAGCAGGGTCTCAGCCACTCCGCCATTCCCACAACCTCCGCTAACGGAAAGAGCGCAGGGTGCCCACAGGAGCAGCCCTCAAACTACAGCCACACACACCCCTCTGAGCTTCTGGCCAGTCCCCACGTGTCTGGGCACCCTGGCCATTTCTGCTCTCCTCAGGAGTAACTTGAGCCAAGTTAAACGGTGCAGGGGCTCGGCAGATCGGCGGAAGGCATGAAAAAAGCACACTTCAACCCCCCAACACCCCCGGGCTGCTCCGTGTGCTGCAGTTCGCTTTCCAAGGCGCAGAAACGGCCGTGCGAGGCGAGGAAGAGGGAAAGCGGCAGCCCAGAGTCCGGCGGGGCAGAGCCAGAACAAGCATCCTCATCGCTGCACGGGGCCCTGGAGGGTGGGGCTCTTCCCTTCCTCCACGTGGGGGCAATCCAGGACCCGTTGGGCAAGACACATGGGAGGGGGGAGAGCAGGGGGAGGGTCCCTGCTTTTCACTCACAGCATTTTGCTTTCATTTCTGGTTGCGCACAGAGCGCTGTCTGCGTGCTGCATGGCCGCTTACCGTGTGAACAGGCAGGTCTCTGCCCCCCAGGCGCTTACACTTGAGATACTGGCACACAGGGAAGATGAGGAGGAAGGCAGGGGCAAATGGAGGGGAGCATCTGTGCATGTTTCAACAGTACGGACTTCAGCTTTCTTATAGACCGGAATGTGGACCATATCATGAGAAAAATATGTTTGGGTGGGGGACCGTATCAAGGGCCTGAGCTCCGGCCATCTTGGGTCAGGAGGGCCCAGTTCCTCCAGCCGGAAGGCGCTCAGGCAGCAGGACTTCCTGCCCAAAGCCTTGGCAAGCGGCCACCACCAGCACATGGGATGACGTCTGACCTCCAGGTGGGCCAACAGCCAGACTGCGGACAAGGCCGTGTCACATGCCCAGGTGATGCTCACGGTCGCCTGTCTTGGAGGAGCAGCGTCCCCCCCCCGCAAACAGACCCGCCCTCAGGCATATGGTTGAACATCAATATGTTCAAATGGGGGGAAAGGGGAAATGGGGGGGGGGGCTTTATCAGACCCGGCTGGAGACAGTTGTCTGGAAGGGGGCACCTCCTACCCCTGGGGTGCACCGATTCCCCCTCTGCAATGGCTCTCTGCTCACTGCTCCCCTTGGGGCCCGTTTTAAGAGAACACAACCTTGGGGTTTTGCATCCCCCCCCAAAAAAGGCCTCATAACCCTGAAAGGGCTTCTCTGCCTCTCAGAGGCCGTCCGTTGCTGCGCCAAGCGACAGAAGCTACGTGGGTGCAAGGAAGGCCTCGGCTGCCAGCGTGGGATTGCTGTTTACACTCCCGAACTCCAGCCCTGAGTTTGCAGGCAGGTGTCGGTGGCCGGCCCTCTGCTCTGCTCTCCCCAAAAGGAGGAGGTGGTGGCAGCCTGAGCCAGGGAGAACAGGGGCACCTTTCGCCCCCAGAACAGAGCCGGCTGCCTGGATTTGTGGCCCGCTCCACACGCAGGGCACAGGGCACGGAACGGCCAAGGGGTGTCCCTGCTGGGCCAAGCTGGTGCTCCCAGACTGCTGGTCCTCCCGAAACCCACTGAACTGCTAAGACACACACACACCCCGAAAAAAGAGAGGCTGCCAGCCCAGGACCGGCCAGGTCAGGGTGTGGGGAAGAGCTGGAGGGAGGACCCGGGTTGGAAGCCCAGGAGCACACTGGGCTGGCTGCCTGCCTGATGTCTCAGCATGGAGGAGGGCAGCAGGTTTCCGGGGGGGGGGAAGCCACACGTGGCCAGGCGAGAGAGCAGCAGCAGGCGGAGACAGTCTGCTGCGCCACGAGCCAGGGAGAGAGGCTGCCAGGGGGCTGGGCTGCTTGGCCTCCGGCCCAAAGAAAACCGGCCAACGCTGAGCACTTATCTCTTTCTGAGACGGCAGGAGCCCAGCGAGGAGCAGCCCACGGTGGACGCTCTGCACACCTCCCTCGCTGGTGGCTGCTCTGCCCAGCTCTGCTCACGCGTGGGCGGGCGGGCAGCAGGCAGGGGGCACCCTCTCCCTCCAACCTACTCCCCGGAAAGGAGAGCAGAGGGCAGGCAAGGGAGTCTGCTGGCCGCTCCTCCCCAGCTCCCCCCTCCTGCTCCTCCAGGATCCGGCCAGGCCTCCCAGGTCACGGCATGTGCCCCCTCACCCTGAAGAAGCCCACCCCCCACCTGGCCCCCTCCGCGGCACTTTACTGCAACGTGTGTGATTTAGGGCGCACTCCTCACCTGGAGTTAGGTGGGCACAGTTTGGCCAGCACCAGGCCACTGCCAAGTCTGTTCAGACCACTCTCGGAGTCAGGGAGGCCGGCACACAGCCGTGCGCCCCTGATCGCTGCCGCTGGCTGCCTCCAGCATCCCACTGGATAGGAGGGAAGGCAGGACCGAAGTGTTTGGACTACGCCAGCTGCCCAGGCGGCCCCCTCGCCTTTTCACGGATGCCCCTTCCCCCCTCATGGCACCCCCCCCAACCCCACGATGACAATGAAGGCAGCACTGAAGCTCGGAGCTGCCTTGCACACATGCAGTGGGGGGCAGGCCCCCTCCCCCTTCCCCACCACCACCACCCCCTCACTCCAGAGCGGAGGCCCACCCACCACCAAGCCAGTTGTCAGCAGCTCCCTCCAGTCCCCTGGCGGCAAAGAGGGAGGGTGGGAGGGGGCTGCACCCAGCGCTTGCTGGCTTGCTTGCTCCTAATTAAGCGCCAGAGATGAAAAGGAAAGCTCAGCACCGCAAGGAGGGAGGCGGGGGGGGGGAGGCGGGGAAAATCAGAGCGCTTTCCAGGACTCCACCCCGCTGCCTCCTCAGACTGCCCACCACGGGACCAGGGCTAAGCCACGGGAAGGAGTACCGGGAGGGCAAGGAGACCCAGGCCCCAGTCCTCCAGGGGGGAGGGACAGCGTCAGGGGCTTGGAGGGTGCAGGGCTTTCCCCGTGAGACCGGAGCGCAGCCTCTTGCACCGTGCAATGCAAGCGGCCCGTCTCCTCTGCCGCTCTGAGCATGAGGGGCCGTCTCCTCCTTTCCTCCTCGCCCCACAGCAACAGGGGCACTTTCCACTCTGCTCCCGACAGCCCCTGCAGACCCAGCTGAAAGCAGCTTGATCCAGGCCAACAGCCACAGAATCCACTGCGGGGCTCTTGAGGGCAGGCCCATCTCCAAGGTCAGTTGAGCAAGTCGCCTAAGGCGGTGGACGGGCAAGGGGCGCCCACCAACTCCACCACCCTTGAAAGGGGCGTTCCGCTGCTTGGATGCGCCCGACCTTCTGTGGCTGCAGGTGGTTTTTTCCCTCCAGAGGGCTTTGGCTGAATGATGGAGCTTATTGTTATTTTATAGCTGGATTTAGTAAAGCACTCTGGAAAGTCTTGTGTAATAGGAAAGCAGTGCATAAATATTTCAAATAAATGAAAAATAAATAGACCTTGCTCCTCTCATTTCAGGCAGCCACTGAACCCAACCTTTGGGTGCCTCAAGCTCGGTGCCCCCAAGCCCCCCCCCCCGGCACTCAAACATGCCCTTTTCCCCCACTTGGCTGACCTTGTCCACCTCTGTACTGCCGGCAGGCAGCCCTCTGGGGGAGGTCAACCGAGGGGGCATGGAGGGGGGGGGCCTCTCAGCAGACAGCTCGCTTTGCCCTGGACTTTGCTGCCGAAAGTGAGGAGAAGGAAGGCAGCTGGCAGAGACCCCGCCCCGCCCCCCCCTCAGCAGGCTTGGAAAGTGGGTCACCGTCTCCGTGGAACAAGGCAAGCCACAAAGGGAGACCATTTCTGCTCAGGAAGCCAACCAGCAGTTGCCTCCGGAGGGAGAGCAAAGAACACGCAACCCAGATTTTCTGCGTTTTATCTCGTAACAATGGAAAAAGAACTCCAAGAGGAGGGGGCCGCGCAGAGGAGGCACAGCACTGGAAACCGATGCCCCGGGGCCTGCCTCGTGCCAAGACGGCACAGGTGCCAATGTAACCACCAATCATTCTACTGGAGTCAGGCAGGAGATCCTAGCCCATCAGGAAGCACAGACCGAACATGATGACATCACGCCGAGGAGCAGCCAATCAGAGATGGCAAGATATCCACAAGCAGAAGGCAACACAACCCATGGGGCCCTCACCCTCCAGAAAGCACTCTTGCCCCCACTGGCAGTGAACCCAGCCGCAAGCCCAGGGGGGTCTCCACCGTCCTTGCGAGCCGGCCCTGGGGAAAGAGTGACCCCTCCTGGCAGCTGCAGGTGATCCGAGCAGGGCCCTTCAGATGTGCAAGTTGAACGTGCTGGCAAGGGGGCGCCTGTGTGTGACCCTGATGCATCGGATGCTTCTAGCCTGGGGGCATTCGGCAGATCTCACACCTGGAAAACAGGGGGAGCCAACAAGCAGCTCACTTACAGCTTGGTCGCTTGGACCAGGAGCTCCACAAGAGGGCGGGGGGGGGAGTAGGCTGCCTGGAGCTCCCTTCCAGAGGGCCTTTTGGGTTGTTCCCCCCCCGCTTCCCTCCATACCCACAAAGCCTTCAGAGCATTCTTGACCCACATCCTCCACCAACCCAGACTGTACTACCTGGCCGGAACCATGGCACAGCCCCTTCCCCAACCCCTTCCCGCCCCATTCCCGTCCTCCTTGTGCGCACTGAACAGGCTGCAAGCCCCTCAGGGCAGGGACCCTCAGAAAGCACCTCTCGCGCTCCGACAGGACTGTACCAGCGAGCAGTGTCTCTTGCTCTGGGCAGGGCTGCTTGCATCAGGTTGCCGGAACAGCAACGGTGCCACGCTGGCTGGCATCGAGGCCCCATCCTGACAAAGACTGTGGGCCCAGCCAGGGTGCAGAGTCCGCCTGGCACAGAATCCACCCCTCCTCTGCTCAAGACAGATGCAAGTTGCAGGGAAGAGCAGCTCCATCGCCCCACAGAACAGCCGCCCTGCAGGACACAGGAAGCACCGCCCTGCCCTGCCCGGTTGAACTGCTGGCTGCACCAGGGCCCTGGGCAAGACCCCTCCATCCTGCAGCCACAGAAGTGGCCTCCAAGCAGGGAGCGTGGCCTCTGCCGGTCAGGGCACGTCCCCTAGGCCAGCAGGGACACACACACACTCACACACACACCCCCGGGGCTGTTTCGGCCCAGCTCCTCTTATGGCACGACGCGACTCTTTGAATTAATTCAACCCGACACCGAGGTTTGCTGAAGATTCTGAATGACGATGCAGAGGGAGAGGGAGAAATGATCCGCTCGGCTGCCATACACACCACCGTTCAGCAGAACCCAACCAGAACACGCTCGAGGCAGGCCAGAAAGACCACGAGATTCTTCAGTGCAGCGCTTATGGGACTCACCGCCACAAGGATCAGCAACCAACAGAGGTTTGGGCAGCTTTAAGGAACAATGAAGACATCCAAAAAAGGCGGAAGCACCCTGGCACGTACGAGCCGTACCGGGGGGGGGGAGGAAGACACATTAAAAACCCAAGGCAAGGGGCTGACGTGGGCTTTCAGCTGGATTCAGGAGAGGCCAAGGCCACATCACTGCCGTGGAAATCAGCCTGCAGAAATCCCTGCCACAAGGTGGCATTTTGATGTGGCCAGAGGAGGGGCCTCTCCTGGCAAGCCAGCACCGTGGTACCCCCTTCATCCAAGGGCAACCCCCCCTCTGAACGTCAGGTCACGGGAGGCAAGCAAATGCCCTGGTAGTCCCAGCAGCCAAGACTCGCAGGGTGAGCTTCCGTGGCCAGAGGCAGTCTACCCCCAGACACCAACTGCTGAGGCCCAGCCTTGCTTGTGAGCCTCCACTGAGCAGGCTGCTGTGGGACCAGGAAGCTGGGGCGGTGTGGGCTCCAGCGTCTGACCCGTAGCAAGGAGAGGCTCTCACGCTCCTTCCTGCAAAGCCAGGACTTGCAGGCGCTACCTACCCCGAGACGCCCTGCAGGAACTGGGACGGCCCACGCGGGTTTCTCTCCGGGCAGGAAGACCTTGTCTTGGGCTGTCGCCGCCGCTGGCCCCTCTCCCCACACCGTCGAGGGGGTCTGGGTTCCAGGCAGACTCTCAGAGCCCGGACTGGGACTGCTGACCTTTGGCAGCAGTTGGCCAACCGGTAAACACAGGCTGACTCCGACTCCCTGCCAGGAACAGAAAGACTAATCTAAGGGGGGCAAGTGGGGGGGGCTGCTGCTATCAGGAGGGGCTATTGATAGCTTATCGGACTTTCAGCCACACCCTGAGCTTTGCAGAGTGCGAGATAAGCGGCCCACGGAGGGCTTGCTTCTGTTTGCGGAGAGAAAGCGCCGGATGGGAGCCCTTTGTAGGCCATCGCAGTAATCTGCACGAGGTTGACCAGCTGAGCAGGACTCAGGAAGCACAGAGCACGTCCGGAGGACCGCCGGGCAAGTCCCAAACTGGAGTCAGCGCTGCTCCCTTGGGGCGCACACCCAGGCCAGGCCCAGGAGGGAAGAAAAGTCCATTGTGGGATATAGGCAATGATGGTTTGTAACCTCCTTACATTAGTAGTAGGCTACTTCAGAGTACCGGGTGCAAGGGAGTGGCAACAGCACACAGGCATCTTGTGGTCTCGTGCCTCCCTGGGGCACCTGGTGGGCCGCTGTGAGATACAGGAAGCTGGACTAGATGGGCCTTTGGCCTGATCCAGCGGGGCTCTTCTTATGTTCTTATGTCATGCGCTCTCTTATTATATCTGAACCCCAGAGGACTTCCTTTCACCAAGGGCAGGTCGTGGCTTGCCATGACTCACCAAGATTTATCTGCTTGCATGACCTAGCACAGGGGTGGCCAACCCACAGCACACAGAGTGCCGCTAGTGGCACACAGACGCTTTGAGTGGCACACGCAAAGTTGCCGTGAAAAACATTTAAAGATCTGATTTCCTTGCTGCCCTTGCACAGCACGTCCTCAAGTTCCTAATGATGCTGGGGGCACACCCTCGGCGGCCCTGCCTGCTCTGCTCGGCCTGCTCTCGTTATACGGACTCCAGAACCCGTCCGTCAGGGTCCGTGCAGGCCACCTTTCTGGCCTCATCAGCAGTCGGCCAAATGTCTTCAGAAAGCCCCAAATAGATAGCAGCACTCCCATGTTTCTTGCTCTGTACCTTCCGGCGCTCCGAGATAGACTGCCCTTGAACTGGGAGGCTCCATTTAGCGAGAAAGGTGATTGCTAAAAGCGATGTTAAGGTGGAGCGGCACGTTCAGAACCCTCCACATGAAAGGGGCACATGGCATGCTGTGGTTGGCCACCCCTGATCAGGTTCAAACACTGAGAACAACGAGCAACTCCAAACCACTTGTTTCTCCTGCCCCAAATCCAGAGGGACGGGGGATTGGCCTGGACTGGGAAGCCTCCACAGGAAAAGGAAGACTCTCTGTGCATGTTCAGAGTGCTCCTGAGGGTGTCGCATCAGTTGCTGAAACGGGGGCCTGGGGCTGCGGCCTGGCCAAAAAAGGGAGTCGTCAACCAAGTGGCCTCCTGGTCCGACCGTGGTCCAGGTCCACTGGGCCCGGTGCTCAATGGAGTGGGGGGGGGCACCAGCTCTCACGCTGGCCAAGGCACAGTCAGTACATCAGCCCCCCCCCTTTGCAGGTGGCACAACCTGCCCACTGAGAAGAAGCCCCAAACCCTGCCTCCAACCTTTGTGCACTCCCTGTTAAGCAGGAAGGGGAAGCTGCACCCCTGCCACAGGCCTGCTTTGCAGACAGGAGGGTCTGGATCCGCCCCCCCCCCCCGGCCAGGGCTGGGAACGGCCTCAGGGAGCTGCTGCCACTCAGAGCAGGCCGACCCGGCCTCACCAGACGTCCCAGCAGCCTGCACTGGGGACAAGGCAGTCTCAAAGGCCAGGTCTGAGGGACAGGCTGCATCCCCTAGAGCTGGGCCCCAACTCAGGGTCCCGTCCAGCCTGGGGTTGTCGCCTGGCAGCAGCCATCGCAGGACTCAAGCGGGTCTTGCCAGCCTCGCCACCTTGCAGGTGGAGATATCCAGTGATGTCATGCAAGGGGAACGCGGGGGAACTCAGTTCCACTAGTTAAAATTAGGGCTGACTCCGCCCACTTCACTCTGCCTCCCCCCCTCCCAATTCCTCTGCAAAGAGCTTTTCTTCTTGGTTGGCCGGCACTCAGGGTTAAAGGGAGCGACTCCGGATTCCTCGGGGGGGGGGGGCGAAGGCAGAAGTGATGTCATTCAGGGGGAACGGACCTGAATGGGCGTTCCGGATCCTAACGGGCTCCGTGGCTGGTTCCGGGTTCCCGACAAGTGCCAATCAAAAGTGAGTTCCTGTTCCTACATCATTTGAATGACACCACTGGAGATATGAACACCCCAAGCTGCGAACACACACACACACACACACACACACACACACACACACACA
>JAJKFI010000236.1:14827-67112 GCA_029204185.1 Lerista edwardsae | reverse complement strand
TCATGTTAAAGTGACCCAACAGTTCCAAAACCCCAAGGCAGCTCATTTTTCAGTGGCAAGGCAAGGCAAGGCTCCGCTCACTGCCTGCCTGGCTCTCAGAACGTGCAGGCAACTCAAACGTGCAGGAAATTCAAACGTTGCAGGGGGCGGAGTCGACGAGTGGGCGGGCGAATGGGCGGGGCCAGCCGTAATCCTAGAAACCGGTACTCGCGTACCCCCACGTACCCCCTGCATGACATCACTGGACCAGGTTCCAGCCACCATTTCCCCCTGACTGCTGGGAAACCCATCTGGTTTCTAGATCCACAGGGGTGGAGAACCACGGTTGCTTGACGTGCCCACGTGGGGATCGGCCCCAGTCGCTGCTACATAGCGGGCCATGTTCAAAACAAAACACCAGCCCCAGCACAGTCCCGGGGCTCGCACATCTGGTCCAATACAGGAGGGCTGGAGAACTATGGTGTAAGAGCTCGATACGCAGGACCTGCAGGAGGGGAGGCGGAGGGGCGGGAAAGGAGCTGCCTGCGAGGAGGAGAGGACTTGCGCTCAGTGGCGTCTCAGACCTGGACCAGAGCCAGTGGGCTGGAACTACAAGGAAGGAGGCTGAGGCTGGATGCAAGGAAGGGAGCTCAGATGTCCAGCAGCCACAGCAGCCCAGGGTGGCCCCCACCCACTGCGAGCACCGCCTGTCCTGGGGCAGCCAGACTCCTGCAGCAGAGGGCTCTGCTCCAGCAGGGGCTCTCAAACAGAGACTGGAGCACCCCCCCCCAAAAAAAAATCTGGGATAGTGCAGTGGTTGCCTGTGCTGAGCAAGGGGGCTAGACTAGATGACCTCTAAGGGGCCCTTCCGACTCACTGAGTCCACATTTTGCCTCCTTAGCAAAATGAGTGCTGCCTTTTGTTCTGAGGGGGGCATTTTTGATGCTCCCTGCAATCAGCAAACTCTCAGAGCAGAGAACCAGATAGATAAGAGCATCAGAAGAGCCTTGCAGGGTCAGGCCCGGGCCCCACCTAGCCCAGCTCCTTGCATCTGACAGTGGCCAAAGATGGCCCAAAAGATGTGTCAAGAAACACAGAAGACCACAATACCCCCTTGGCAGAGATCCTGCAACCTGTGGCCACTCCCTGGCACCTGGCATTGTGATGTAGCCTACTTCTAAAACCAGGGAGTTGCACACACCCACCACGGCTTGGAACCTGCACTGGACCTTTCTTCCAGGTACTTATTTGGAGAATTTATATCCTACCTTTCTCCCAACACTGAAGAGGATTCAGCGTGGCTTACAACATAAAATCCAATCATAATTTGCTTAGAACAATAATAAAAACACTGAGCAAAGCAATTAAATCATGAAATCACAACCAAGTCACCAAATCACAACTCAACTATTAAATCCCTCTCATTAAAAACGCCAGCCCAAAGTAACATTCAAACTATTTCCTAAATAGGAAGGTCTCAGGCTCTGCCGAAAGGTGTCCAGAGAGGGAGCCATTCTTGGTTCCAGGAGAAAGGAATTCCATCAACGAGGAGCCGCCACCACCCTATTTCTAGCCAGCGCCCCCCCCCGCACCCCTACTGGTGAGAAATCTGTGCAGTCCTCTTTTAAAGGCATCTAGGCCAGATGCCATCACCACATAGACCCTGCTGCACTTGTTTTCTACTTGCAAGGAGCTTCGTTTTCTGTAAAGAGGCATTTAAAAACGGCACCCTGCAGTTCGCCAGCACCTCCTTCTGCCCTGCCCGGGGCTCAGCTGAGGGCTTTGCAAGCGATCAGGGGTGGGTGTTTGCAGGCGTACTTCAGCCAGACCCTGGCACAGAACCAGGACGCCTCCAGACCGAGGGAGCCGCTGGCCAGACACTTGAAGGGCCTGGCCCCGTGGATGGCCCAGGGCAGCCTGGACCATCAGCACCGTCACCCAAACCGCACAGGAGACAAGTAGACAGCACAACGGGGTTCCAGCCTAGCAGACCCCTCCCCGGCCACGTCTGATGCTCAAAAAACAAGTCGTCCGACATCTGTGCCAAAGCTGCAAACAGTTTTTGGAAAAACTCAATCACGCATCCCGTAGCTGTTACTTTGCCTGTTCTAAAACCGCCTGTTCTTTAGCGGATGTGAGATGCACGGCCATTTCTTCACCTCCACCCCCCATGAATAGCAGAGAAGCAGCCAATCCGTGACACACACAGGCGAGGGGGCTGAACCAGTGGTGTCATTCAAATGATTTAGGAACAGGAACTCACTTTTGATTGGCACTTGTCGGGAACCCAGAACCAGCCACGGAGCCCGTTAGGATCCGGAAGGCCCGTTCTGGTCCGTTCCCCCTGAATGACATCACTGCCTTCGCCCCCCTAGGAATCCGGAGTCGCTCCCTTTAACCCTCTGAGTGCCGGCCAACCGAGAAGAAAAGCTCTTTGCAGAGGAATCGGGAGGGGGGAGAGTGAAGTGGGCGGAGTCAGCCCTAATTTTAACTAGTGGAACTGAGTTCCCCGCGTTCCCCCTGCATGACATCACTGGGCTGAATCCATTGTCACCCCCACCCCAGGGCAGAGATTTAGGAGGAGAGGTACCTCTTAGCGCATCAGTGCCTGGCCTGCTCGGAGCCCGACTCTCCTCCACACAACAGTCCCGAGGGAAGAAGAGCCGACTGTGTCCTGCGGAGACAAGAGGAGGAAGAGGAGGGTGTGAAGCGAAGCGCTGCAGCCCCAGGTCAGCCTCAGCAGCCCCCCAGGAGCACCCCTTAGCGTGGGGTCCTGCAGCCCAGTGGGAGAGGCACCCCCACTCGGCAGGCAGACGAGCCCGGGTCCTGCGTCTGGCGGTGCCCCCAGGCAAGCCTCGCCCGACGTCTTGGAGAGACACTGCCAGCTTGCGCAAGCGAACCTGGAGGCCTCCAGAGTCAGCAGCCCCTGGAACCGTTTCTCCCAAGGGGCTCCGAGGGGCCACGGGGTGCCCAGAGGAAGCGGGCAGGGCAGGAGCTGGGACGGGAGCCTCTCCAGGAGGCCAGCAAGTTTGCAGCCAAAAATGCCTCCAGAAGAGGGAGGGGCTCTTTTGTGCCAGACACGCAGTGGGCAGTGGACAAGCCTGGTTGAGGCCCAGCCCGCAGTGGCAGCTCCAGAACCCCAAGCAGGCCCTCGTCTGCCCAGACCTGGAGCAAGGTGACCCAGGATAAGGCCCCAATCTGTGGGTGCCTGCCTGCTCGCTCTCTCCCCCGACCCTTGCTGTCTCGGGACAAAACAGGGTCTGGTAACGAGGAGAGACCAGTGGGCAGAAGGGGGGCGAGGGTCTGCACAGTCCTGCGCACGCTTCCCTGGGAGGCAGGCCCAGCAACCTCCACGCAATTCGGCGGCCTGGCAAAGAAGACCCACTCGTTCAGGACACACACACACACACACACAGAGCCCCCACTCCATGGACCACAAAGGGCCAATTTGGCAAAAGCCCCCCCCCCCTTGTTGGTGATTCTTACACAACAGAGGCACACAACTCTCTTAAAGCCTCATGCTCAAGAGCCAAGGGGGGCGGGCACTTGGAATCCGCAAGCCCCCCAACCTTTGTTTTGGGACACATTCTAGGATTCTTTTCTAGAATTCCAAGATCACCAGGATTCTACTGGGAACCCCATGATCAACCTTGCAGTGTGTGTGTTGGGGGGTGGGTGGGAAGGAGAGAGGCAGGGAGACAAGGAACCAGTTTCAAGCCATCTTGCTCCAAGGTCACCTTAGAGACTGCATTAGCTCTGCATTATCTGTGTCTGATCCAGGCATGCAAGGAATGTGGTACTTCTGAGGCAGTCTGGACCGTACCACTTCAGGCAGGGGAGAGAGAGAGAGGTAGGAAAGACTTCCCTGCAAGTGGAAAACTAGCACGGCAGGGTGTGGGGTAGGACTAGAACACTCCCCCCTCTAGTGTACTAGATTTCTATTTGCGAACACCAGGAAAGTAAAAGAGCTGCTGCAGTGAAGGGACTGATCCCCAGCCAGACTCCTGCCTCTGCCTGAAAGTTACCAAGCCTGCTCAGACAGACCCCTCCCCTCCCAGCCTCTGTCTCTCCTGCCTGCAGTATGGGGCTAATATGACTGGCCTACTTTACAGGGTCACTGCAAGGAATACAAGCGCGCGGTTGCCAAGCAGCAGGAACACACCAACTGCTCCCAAGGGTTTCAGCGTCATCTTCATCCTCCACCCCCTGTGCCAAAAGGGACCCCCCTCAGGCCCCCACCTCTGCTTGCAGCGTGATGCAAATCTGGCCTCTGTCTGCCAGCTGACTCGGGACCACCCAGAGCCCCCTTCCTCCCACCCCGGTGCCGGCAAGGAGGTCAACAGTTGGCATGTGCTCAGTTGCCAAGAAGGCATCGCAGCCTCCCTGGCAAAAGGGGACCAAGGCCAGAGCCTCGACCCCCCCCCCAACCCCGGAGGGCTTGGGCCCAGGTGCCGGCGACTGTGTCACATTCAGCGCTGCAACGGCATAAGAACATAAGAAGAGCCCTGCTGGATCAGGCCAAAGGCCCATCTAGTCCAGCTTCCTGTATCTCACAGCGGCCCACCAGGTGCCCCAGGGAGGCATGAGACCACAAGATGCTTGCATCCTGTTGCCACTCCCTTGCACCCGGTACTCTGAATTCGCCTACTACTAATGTAAGGAGGTTACAACCCATCATTGCCTACAGCCCACAATGGACTTTTCTTCCAGAAATCTGTCCAATCCCCTCTTAAAGGCACTGGAAGGCCAGGCAGAGTCGGTGCTGGGACTAGTCCGTCGGGGGCAGAGATGGTCCTTGTTGCAAACAGAAGTCCTGCGGCCTGGCGGAGGGGCCCCCGGGTGGCTGTGCACCGTCCCACCACAAGCCAAAGGGAGGCGCCTTTGGGCTGGGCTCGGGGAAGGGAACGACTCCCGCCTCTCCCCTTCTCTGCCACCCCAAGACAGCCACGCCAGACCCTCCCTTCCGTGGGCAGCAGGAGGGGAGCAGGAAACCGAGCCAGAGGCCCACCAAGAGGTTCTCCACCCTCCCTGCCGGTCAAGGGGTCCCTCCTGCCACGTCAGGCTTTTGCCATCCTGGGCGCAGAAACCGACGACAGGCAGATCCGAGAGCCGGCTCCGCTCCGCACCAGGCCCACCAGGCCGGCGTCTGCCCAGGAAGGCCGGCAGCCATACCAGGCAAGGAGACGAGCTGAGCAGTGACAGACTGACGGCAGGACCAGACTCGGCGGCGACACCAGTCTCTGCAGGAGTCGTCCCGCTCCAGGCTGAAGCGCCGCGACAGGTGCCAGCTGTGCGCCGGGTGGTGCTGTCAGCCGAGAGAGAGAGAGAGAGAGAGATCCCTGCACAGCAAGCAGAGCCGCCCTCCAGCCCCCCTCCCCGATGCCGAGCCCAGCACTCGCAGCCCCCCAGCCGACTCCCTGCCTGCCCTCCAGAGGGCTGCCTTTCTGGGAATCAGCCGAGGGGCTGTTTTTAACCCTGGCCGGGCTCCAGCCTGCCTGCCTGCCAGCCACTTCAGGCCCCCAGTTCACCCCTTGGAGCAGGTCCCCTCACCCAGGCGTGCAGCTCAGAAGCCGTTTGGCTGCTGCAAAGACTCCCGAGCTCCTGGCACAGCGCAGAAAATTATGCAGCGTCTTCTTCAAAAGTTTGGCTTATGGCACCCTGAAGGTCGCACAGTCATGCAACGATTCAGGGCGCTGATCCACAGCTGTTCCTACACCTCCGCACCACGTGCACCCCCCTTCAGTTCTGCCATGCCACGCAGGTGCATCATCTGCTCCAATGATGATGGCCGGCTGGACCCCCGGGGAGTGCAAGTGGGCAAAGGGGGGCGCAACAGGAACCCCCCAAGCAACGGCATAACTGGCCAGGCCACCCTCCGCTCACAAACCCGATGCTCGCAAACTGGAAGGCAGCAAGGGCTGTGCTCCCCCTGCAGGCTGCTGCTGCTGCTGCTGCTTGGGGCCAGCCAAGCTCCATGGCCTCTCCCAGCTGTGCCTTCAACAAGCCAGGTGAGCCCTCCCACACAACACCAGACCCAGGGGACAGCCACTAAAACTGAGTGTCGGGAGAGTTAGAACAAGCCAAAGGAAATATTTCTTGACCCAGCATCTAATTAGACTGTGGAACTCCTTGCCACAAGATGTGGTGATGGCATCTGGCCTAGATGCTTTTAACAGGGGATTGGACAGATTTATGGAGGAAAACTCCATCACAAATGACAAATCACAAATTACAAATGGATAGGTACAGTGATGGTCACTCATTATGAGGGCCACGTAGGAATTTTCTTTCTGTCATCCGAATTGGCCGTGGGTGGCAGTTTTTTTGCCTATCCCAGACTGGCGAGAGAGGGACAGTGTGTCTGGTAGGTTTCACGTGTTTTTTTAAATGATATACGTGCTTAATAATGCTAAACCCAACCCATAGTCTGGTGTCTTCACTCGGGTGGGTAATCGGTTACTCAGAAAGCCTGATGCAGGGGAGTGGCAACAGGATGCAGGTGTCTTGTTGCCTTGTGCGCTGCCTGAGGCATCTGGTGGGCCCCTGCGAGGTGCAGGAAGCTGGACTAGGTGGGCCCCCTTTGGCAGGGCATCTTGGCAGGGGAGAGGAGACTAGGGGGAGATACGAGAACAGTCCTCCAATACCTGAAGACAAAGGGGGAAAGAACTGGCTCCCTGCAGCTCTTGAGGACAGGACTAGAGCCAAGGGGCTGGAACTGCAGGGGAGGAGATCGAGGCTAGAAACAAGGCAGATGTTCCTGCCTGGCCCTGGAGCAGCCTGCCACTGGAGGTTATCAAGCAGTGCCCAGTCAGGGGTGCTGCAGCAGCTGCCTGCACTAAGTAGGGGGCTGGACTAGATGACCTCCAAGGCACTTCCAACTCAATTACCCTAAACAGCAGCGAGGACGTGGCCAGGCAGGGGGTGGGAGGCAGGCGAGGTGGGAGGGAGTGGGAGGGGGTGGGAGGCAGGAGGCAGGCGAGGAGACAAAAGGTCCCTGCTGAAGACTGGGGTGGGGGAGCCACAGCAATAGCACATGCAAAACTGGGGGCCCGGCAGTGATGTCATGCAGGGGGAACGCGGGGGAACTCAGTTCCACTAGTTAAAATTAGGGCCGACTCCGCCCACTTCACTCTCCCTCCTCCCCCCTCCCGATTCCTCTGCAAAGACCTTTTCTGCTTGGTTGGCCAGCACTCAGAGGGTTAAAGGGAGCGACTCCGGATTCCTAAGGGGGTTGAAGGCAGTGATGTCATTCAGGGGGAACAGACCAGAACAGGCGTTCCGGATCCTAACGGGCTCCGTGGCTGGTTCTGGGTTCCCAACAAGTGCCAATCAAAAGTGAGTTCCTGTTCCTAAATCATTTGAATGACACCATTGGGGCTCGGCCACTGAGCACCAAACCCAACCTGCTTGCAGGGCTCGTTCACAAGAGCCCAGCCCCTGGATCAGTCCAACGGCCCTCCTAGCCCTCCACCCATGAGGAAGACCCCCAAAAAACCACAGCTGCCACACACACACACACACACCATTCCTGCATCAGTCCCCCAGATACTGCTCCGGACACGGCGTTCAATCAAGAGACCATCAACCCTGAGCATCCAGCGCATCCAGCCCCCCTCTCCAGCGCCTCCGAGGCAGGCTCAGAAACCTGGAGGCCACCACTGGCAAGGCCCTTTCATCAGAGACCCCCCCCCAGCCGACTACACCCTCTTTTCTCTCCCCTCCCCACGTGACGATCTTGTCTGCCTGATGTCCTTGAGCATCTGCCTTGAGCAGATGTCCTTGGCGCGCTGGAGAGCACCAGGCTCCTCCCTGCTGCTCCCCAGAGAGCACAGCCTGGCCGGGGGCGTGCCATTTCCAAGGGATTCCTGGGACAAAAGCTCCCACTTCCCAGCCAAGAACACGGAGAGAGATCCTGCCCGCCCCCAAGCAGAGAAGAGTCAGCAAGGGCTGCGAGAGGGAGGGGAGCCAGAAGGTGGCGGCTTGGAACCGCCACAGGCTTCAGCACAGAAATCCCTCAGTGGACTGCCACGGCTCCCACATGCCGCCTCCTCTCGGCCAGCTCCAGCCACTCCGGAGCTCTATCACCGCAGAGCTGGTGATGGAGCCACTCTATCACCCTTGAACCACTCTGACGGGCTGAGGCAGCCCCCCTGATGCTGGGGTTGGTGCACGATCCACACTTATTAAGACAGGGGCTGGTAAACTGTAAAACACCGCATTCCGGCCACCAACCTCCTGCAAGGCTCACCCGCCAGCCACCGCACGGAAAGGACGTCCACTCCCTGCTGCGGCAGGCTGGAGCAAACCCCTCCGTTCAAAGAGGAGGCTCGAAGGGATACACAACACTCCGCACCCAACAGACAGCGGCAGAGCCGCCTGCGTGACACAGGAAAGTCCAGGCACGGAAGGTGCTCTGGGCCGAGGGCTTGTCCAGCTGAGGCCATCTCGTGGGGGGCGGGGGGGTCTCTGTGGGCTGCCCTGTCAGGGTGCAAAAGGAGGACTGCCTGCACAGACACAATCCCCAGGAGAACCAGCCCACGTTCACGGCTGACAGGCCGGCCCACACGGCATCGACCTGCCAGGGGTGCAAGGGAAGACAACCCTCCAGCCTGGGGGGCAGGCAGGCATCCCCAGGGGCTCATCAAACTCCTCCCTGCAGAGGCCAACCCAAGACTGAGCTACTACTCAAGGGACTGCTGGCAATCACAGAGGGCTAGTGTTTATTATTTGCAGGCTCTCCTCGCCCTGCATTTCTCCCAAGAAGAGTTCAATGCTTGTTTCTTCCCCCACCCCCACTGAAAAACCAAGGCCAAAAATTCTTTCCCTCTCGTTTTTGTTTTTTTTGTTTTTTGCAGGGGAACTTCTTCAAGGAAACTGATACGCAAAAAATTCAGGGCAAACAGAACGGCCTCATTCGCACAAGAACTAGCTTGTGGAACTCACTGCCACTTGCTTTAGGAGGAGATGAAGCACCTTCACAGATTAGCTGCCTCTGACTGTTAAGACACAAAGGCTATGTGTCCAGAGCCAGCAGGCCACAGAGTACCAGATGCTGGGAACGGGCGGGGGGGGGGGGGTCTTGCCAGACAGGCAGTGTGATCTCCGTGCCCTGCTTTGTGGAGCCCAGAGGTTTCTGCTGGGCCAGGCAGGCAGCCCTTCAGCCAGTCTCTGGCTCTTTAAGCATATGTTTACAGCTTCCAAGGGAAAGGAAAATCCCAGGGCCCACTGCTCTGAGATTCAGGTCTCCCATCACCACCCAGGAGAGCTACAGACCTGGCCCCCTCCTTCCGAATTCATGCTTTCGCCTGGGGAAACAGACAGAATCCGCACTCACACCCCGACAAACACTCCCTGCAGGCTCAGCCAGGTTGGGGAGGGGGGGGGCCTGCCCTGCCGTTAGCCACCAACAGGCTCCCGCCCCTCCCCACTGAAAGCCCTGCTGAGGCCAAGTTCCCCAGCAGAGTGGGAGGGGGGGTGGCAGAGCAGAGATCAAGCAGAGAGCCAAGCCAGAGGGCCAAAGGTCTTCCCGATCTCAGTCTGAGCACAAGTCTGGTGCACAACCCTGGTGCTCCCCCCCAAGGGAGTCGCAGGCCCCACCCCACCCCCAGAACTGGCCACCACGACAGAGTGGAGGCAGGCAAGTGCAGACAGCACATGGTCCAGGAGGGAATGAGCCAACCCTTGCCGGGACGGAGGCAAAAGTGACAGCCACTGGCCTCCGTTTCTCCCCCCTCCCCAGAGCCCGTGTCAAATCAGAGACTGGAAATTCCTTGGGGCAGGGCACTTTGTGCCTTCCACTCCCCTCCACCACAGACCTCGCTTTGCACCTGACTGGGCTCAGGTTTAAGGGCAACACTTACAGGGGAGCCCCCTCCCAGGACAGATCTGGAACGCCTCTTAACCCTCATAACCCTCTTTGCTCAAACAGCCCCCCCCCCCAAAAAATAAGCAAGCCTAAGCACCTGCAAGGACAGCAACTCCTACTCCACTTCCTCTGGCCAACCCTCTCCCCCCCCCCGTTTCTCCTCCTCCCCGTCTCCCTCGTGTCACTTCCTAGGTGGCCAGAGACCACCCTGCCCCCCACCCCACACGAGCTGGCCTCAGAGGGACAAGCTTCCTAAATCTGTGACAGCTCTTGCCTCAGCCGGACAAACAGTGGGCCAGGCGTCCCTCTTGTGCCTGGACTCCTCAAGTGTCGCTTCCTAATCTGTAAGCACCCTGGGGCAGGGACCTGTCCTTCTCCGCAAGCGCCACGTATGACGACAATGGCTGCCACCACGCTCATCCACAACGCTCGTTCCTTTCCAGCCGGGCTCCAACAAGGGAGAGGGCATGCAGTCGTTGGGAGGGAGGGAGCTGCAGGCCTAAAAAGAGCCTGGAGCCCTGGCACTAGCTTCGCCCAGACACAACCTTTGTGAAGGATGCCCATCCACCACCGCTTTCCCGGCACTGCTCTTTAGGCCACAACCAGGCAGAGGTCACGGACCGTAGCTGCCCTTAAACCAGTGGGGAAAGCCTCCTCCAGCAGCCTCCCTAGCAGAGCGGGCCCACAGGCAGCCACGCAGGCCAGGCCACAACATGAGGGGACACCAGGGCTGGGGGAGGCAGCAAGCACAGGTGAGAGCGTAAAGCAGCCCTGTCAAGGCCACCAGGCCACCAGGGGGAGAGCTGAGCACAGGACAGGAGAAACACGGAGGAAGACGAGGCTGGCCCCCACACAGAGCCAAAGGGGGCTTCCTTCGGCCAGAGGCAGTGCGTGGCCAGGCAGGCACCCCTGCCTGGGAGGGGGGAGAATTTCCCAGCACTCCAAACTCAGCCAGGGAAGAAGAGGTGGGGCGAGGGGGGAACGGAAGCTGAAGAGTCACAGGGAGCCAGCCCCTTCCTGCCCCAACCAGGACCAGCTCCCCAGCATGCCCCGGCCTGGAGACGCTGCCAGAGGCTGGACGCCAGAGACAGCTCAGTCCCCAAGCTGCAGCCTCCCCCTGTACCCCAATTCCAGGGCAGTTCCAAAAAGCACCCCCAAGTCCCCGCAGAAACAGGCAGCACCTTTCTAGGACTCCTGGTTCCAACACTGTCTTCTCCTCCCCCAGACGCCACAGGGCAACTGCGGGGAGGGGGGGCAGAGATGCGTTTTGAGGATAAGTGTGGAAGTTTCCTGAGAGTGCTGAGCACCACACATAAAATCAGGCTGCAGCCACACAGGTTTGTGAATGGGCTCAGACCGCACTGAGGCTCTCTCTAGCATGCACACACACACACACACACACACACACACACACACACACACACCAGCCCTCTCCCAGAGGCAACGCTTTCTCAAAAGATCCAGCCGGGCAGAAGTTTGCCACGAGCTCCTCACGCTTCGTGCAGAGACTTGCGAGGCCCGGCCGTGCCAACAGCTGGCTCAAAAGAGCTCTGAGCACCGCCAAGGAGGCAAGTTCCTGCATTGCTGTGGTCGTCCGTCTGTCCGTCCCCCAACGAGGAAGAGGTGCAGCCTGGACACCGCTGGCTGGAGAGACACAACGACGGGCCAAGCAGACACCAGCAAGGCCAGCCGGGCCCAAACCAAGCAGGGCACACAGTTTGCAGAGAGGCAGAGGCCCTGCAGCAAGGTGCCACTAGCACTGGTCCTGCCACCCCACACACGCCACACGCAAGCACGCACACACCCCAGGCTGCAATTCCAGGGGGCTCAGCACAGCCAACCAGGCACCCGCCCACCACTTCTACTGCAAACAGGATAACAACCCAACCCCCTGTAGCCCCATCACAGCACATGGGCAGTGCACACATGCACACCAGGAGAGTTTGTTTGCCTTGGACCAGGAGAGCAGAACGGTAACAGCCTCCAGTGCCAACACAGCAGCACCCTTCTTAAAGCTGCAGGGTGCCAGGAAAGTGCCCTCTGTGCCTTCATGTGTCGGGGGGGGGGGGAGCTCTGAGTGGTGCTAAGAGCACGCACATGCGTGCGCACACACACACCGCCACTTAGAGCAGCCAAGGAAGCAAGAATGTGGGAACTGGCGGAACAACTTTTCCACTGGAATGTCTGCTTCTTTGCTATACCCCAGGAACCGGGTTCAAACAGGATCCACACACGGCACAGCCCCCAGGTTCAGCCCTGGCACCCTAACACCCAGCCGGCTTGTGGGCTACAAGTGAGGAGGGGAAGCAACAGCTGGTGGGGCAGAGACAAGCGCCCACTTCAGCTGTGGCTGACCTGATAATGGACTGCAGGCTCCTTGGTGCAGGGAGCTTAAGGATCTGTTCCTGCCATTCTATGATGTGCTGAGCTTGGGAGAGGGGAGCAAAGAAGCCGTTGGGAGGAAAGAAGAACTGGGGGGGGGAGAACTGCACTAGGTAACAGAGTCAGGGGAGGGGGGGGGTTAGACCTGTCAAGGCAGGCAGGCAGGGAGGACTGGGCCTGCCAGCAGCTCTCCCCAGAGGCCAGGAGGGGGAGGGGGCCCTTCCTCTTGCAGGCCCAGCCTGGCTCCACTCATGGGGCTTCCTGGCCATACAGCTGGCTGCGAGCCCCTTGCCCTGAACCCCAGGCAGTGAGCGCTGGCATTGTAGTGGGGGGGTCTCAGGAGGGGAGGGACCCCTCACTGGGACCTCCCTCCTAAAAGTTTCCCGCAGTTCCTTTGGAGCTGTGATTTGTGGGGTCATGGCTAGAGAGCGGGCTGCAAGCCTGGCCCTGGGGCTGCTGATGCCCCCCCCCCACTTGCCAGTCTTCCTTGGGCCTGGCGGGAAGCCCCCCCCCTCACCTCACCTCACCTCACCTCACCTCCCACTTGTCACCCTGCGGGAGGGGGGGCGCCAGGGGTCTCCTCTGCTGGGGGGGAGGGGAGCAGTGGCCAGAGCCTGGTGGGGGCGGGGTGGGGAGAGGGGGGTCCCATCTCCTCCTTGCAGTGCAGAGCCCCCTTCCCAAGCTGGGGAGGCGCCTTCTGGGGGGAGCAGGGCTTGTGGGGGGGCATTGCCGGGGGTACCTGCGGGGGTCACTGGGAGCCGTGACGTCTTAGCACCCCCACACACACTCACCTCCTCCTCCTCCTGCGCTCGCTCTGTGCCCCGGCTGGCCCCGCCCACCGCGTGCCCTCCGACTGGCTCCGCCCCCACCTGCTCATTGGCCGGCGCGCCGACGCCCCTCTCCGCAGCCGGCCCAAGCCACGCCCCCTCCAGCCCCTCCTTCCGCCACACACTCACCGCTTTCAAGCCGGGCGCCTTCGTCCCTCCGGCCACGCCCACCTCCCGTGGACGGCGCTTCTCATTGGTCCTTCCGAGCGCGCTCTGCCCGCCCACCCCAACCGTCCACCCCCGCGCGCGCAAAGCGGAGGAGAAAGAGCGAGGAGTGCCCAGAGCGACGGTCGCGGCGCCTCTCGCGAGTTCTCTCGCAGCTCCTGGGAGATGCAGCCGGGCCAGGGCGTGCGATGTGGGGCTGCTGCTGCCGCCGTCGCCTCTTTTTGTCTCCCTCTTTCTTCCCCCCGCGACAGAGGGTGACTTCTGCATTTCGTGCGAAGCCTGCCACGTGTCTGCCCTGAGTCTACAGAACTGAGCGCTGCAGGAACCGAAATCGGCTAAACTAACAATCCTATCATGCATATTTACCTGGGAGTAACTGCCATTGAACTGCATGGGGTTCACCTGTGTAGACAATCATAGACTTGCACTGTTGGTCAGACCCAGGGAAGAGCCGGCCCTGGCCTAATCTGCAGTGTTCCTAGAATGGGGGGGGGGACGTTAAGCGTTGCAGGAGCCTGGATATTGCGACCCTGCCCCCTCGGCTTGCCGCGAATGGCTGTGAATGCGGGGGGGAGGGGCCTCTTTACCCAGGAGCTCAAGCTCTTGCAAAGCTTAGCATTATGCCCTTGGAGGAATACACCGGAGGGAGCATGACGTCATTTTCTTGAAGCCATGGGCGTACCAATATGGCTGACTCAGATGTTTCCTTGGATGTTTCCCGCCAAGGAGGATTGCCGCGCATTCACCCCGCACGTGTGTAAAAGTTAATCTCAACGTCTTTAATAATGACTGCGTGTTCTGCATATGGGTGAACACGGCCTCTCTCCCTCCCCCTTCCCGTTTACAAGGTTTTTCCCACCTTCCATTTTCTACTGTAATAGTTTTGAAATTCCGAACATTAACAGAATTGTTTTATGGGGGGGAGGTGAGCGTAGAGGTTTAAAAAATACTCTTAATAGTCTAGAAGTAAAAAAGAATTACTCTCATATTGACAACTACTTGTGTTATACATTGAGAGATTTTAATGTAATTTTCCTACATATTTATCTGATTTTTGCCCACCCTCCCCTTTTTTTCTTTCCTTCCCGTTCACACTTTATTTCTGCTTGTGTAGATTTCAAAAAATAAGTCTGTCAAAACTGTGCAATCCGAGTTTACATAGACTGCAAGTAGCATTTTGTCCGGTGTCTTCAGTAATATAATTATGCAGAATTAAACCTTGTAAGTGCATACTAACTCATAATAAGGTTACCAATGATGTTTCTCCACGATCACACGTTTTTATTTTCATACGTTTTTACTTCAGGAGTAAACTACTCCGTCCTAAATAGTACGAGAAAAGCAATCTGAAATGCTTGGAATAAGGATTGTTTTGAGCGTACGAACATGGCTGCTAAGCCCGCCCCCTGGCTTCATTCGGCTGCTATATCTTCTTAAGGGATGCTCCCTCCTGTGTATTATTCCTCTACTCCAAGATTATGCCCCTTCTCCTCTAGGAACACGACTCCACCCCTGTGATGACACCCCTTCCTCCAGGAGATGCAAAACATCCTCTCCAAATGGGGACTCAGAAGTCACCCACCCACCCACGCAAGTAGGTTTGATTGACTGGAGTCCGCATGATGTCATTTTCTTGAAGCTTCCGGGTCACCAAATATGGCTGACTCAGATCTTTCCGCCAAGGAGGGTTGCCGCGAATTCATGAATAAAAATCTCCCTGCACGCGTGTAAAAGTTAATATCAACCTCTTTAAGCATGCCTGTGTGTTCTGCATACGGGTGTGCGAATCGCTGAACGAAAAATGGGATTTAATTTCCACGGAAAGATTCATGTATTCACATTACATCGGTTCAATAAAACAACCGTTATCTGTACCAGTGAGTGCATTATTTTTTGAAGCTGTCTTATTCACCATTTTCTGACACCCACTGTTAATGGTCTAGAAGGAAAAAATATATATTTCCCCCCTCCTTTTTCCCCCCTGCCCGTTTACACTTTTTTTCCCGCCTTCCATTTTCTACGGTAATATTTTCGAACTTCTGGACATTAACAGAATTTGTTTTGGGGGGGGGGTGAGTGTAGAAGTTTTCAAAAATACTCTTCGTAGTCTAGAAGTAAAAAAGAATTCCTCTCATATTGACAACTACTTGTGTCATGAAGAGATTTTAATGTAATTTTCCTACTGTAATACTTATGAAATTCTGAACATTAACAGACATTCTTTTTAAGGGGCATGGCTGTTTTATTTTTGCTTGTGTAGATTTCAAAAAATAAGTCTGTCAAAACAGTGCAATCCGAGTTTAAATAGACAGCAAGTAGCATTTCGTCCGGTATGTTCAGTAATATAATTATGCGTAATTAAACCTTGCAATTGCATATTAAATCATAATTAGGTTACCAATGATGTTTCTACACGATCACATGTTTTTATTTTCGTAAGTTTTTATTTTTATTCAGTCCTAAACAGTACGAGAAAAGCAATCGGAAATGCTTGGAATAAGGATTGTTCTGAGTAAGCCAACATGGCTGCTAAGCCCGCCCCCTGGTTTCACTAGGTTCCTATTAATTCGACAGAGATGCGGACTCCAGTGATTCTACCTCCATGCACCCACGGAGCTGCCTCACTCTGTCTTCCTCATTTCTCTGCCTCCTCCTACTTATACTGGCTTCAGAAGCGCTTCGACACTTGCAGGGGATGGGAGGGATGGGCAGGGGGCAGCCCCGCCTCTGCACAGTGCTGGTTGGCCGCAGGAAAGGGGTGGGCGGGGCCTGTCTGCCAGGTGGGTCTTGCTCTGCCAGGTGGGCACAGGCAGCACCACGTGACCAGAGCGGCTATTGGCTGCAGTTTAAAGCACCGACCAGCACCACTTGCAAAAAAGATCAGCGCAATATTATTATTATTATTATTATTATTATTATTATTATTATTATTATTATTATTATGCTGTTTGCCAATGATGTGGGAGGTCCCCCCCCCCCCCAGGATTCTCTCAGACTTTGTTAGGCTTTTCCTGGCTGGCCGTGCCCTGCCCCAGCCATGTTTGCAACCAACATGAACTCTCCTGGCTCACAGCACACAGCTGCAGCCACGTGAAACCACTAAGCTCCTTTTCCTCCAACAGTGTAAGCCTGAACCATTGAAAAAGCAGCAACTCTGGTGGGAAAAACCTTGGCAAGAGCAACTGTTTAGGCAACCTGGCTCTGTAATTTGGCCTAGGGAACACTTGCATTGCAATGGTCAGATGCACATAATGCAGGACCTGGAAAAGGGGAAGGTCAGACCAGGATGTCATGGAAAGAGAGGAGCAGGTTGTGGACATTCTCCCTGTCCCAAAAAGACATGTGGAGACCTGACTCCATTTTGGATCTCATCCTGAGAGTAAAGACATCTGTAAGTCACCTTTTCCCCCCAGTCTTAAAGAAATGCAAATCTGGTCTCTGACAAAAGACTTATGCAAGTCCTGCCTAAAAATTCAATCAAGTCCTTATCTGCCCAAAAGCCAAGAGGTTTCCCCCTTCAGAATATCTTATCAAGTGCAAGCCCTCTTCCTGAAAGTACTTACTATCTTGATTGTGTCTCCAGCATTGTGGCTAAGTGTCGCCTCCTGCTTTTGTGTTTAAATGTGTCAAACTTAATTGTTTTGCATCTGACTAGACCTTGTAATCCTGCCCCTAACCCTTTTGTTAAAGTCACACAAAGAGGGGAGGGGGGCAACCGGAGGGAGAAATAACCAGTCAGATGGCTCACATCCCAAGTGGCCAATTACATTGGGCAAATGTTCTTACTTGTTGTTGTCAATCCCAATTTTGCATATTCAATTGTATAACTAACCAAACGCAGATGTACAATTTGCACAAGTTCTGTACCTCCTTGGAGACACAAGTCCTGTAATCTCCTTGGAAGCATGCTGCATCTTGTGTCCGTTTTGCTAATGTCTACACATGAGTAAAATGTACTTCTCTTTCTGCAACAACGAAGTCCTGCTGGCATTCTTTTCAATCAACGGTTCCTTGGTAAGCCACAGTAAAGGAAGCCCAGGCCGGCTGGGATCAGGGAAGTTGGGCTGGGAACAGCATTAATTCTTAAGATGCAAACAGGATAGGAATGCACATCGGGTAAACGAAAACCTCAAATTGACGGCCCCTAAGCTTAAAGGCACAGGGGCCTGGAGAAATCACTGTATTGGCTTGATTTCCTCCTACAACAAATGGGGGGGGGGACACCTCCCACATCACCATGACTGCCATTAAATGTTAATACTGTACATTCCAAGTATTGCCCAGCCATTGTAAATGGCGTTCTGTGTATTGTGCAGGTGGCACTTTGCATATCCGCACACGCTCAGCAACATGCGACACCCCGACACGCTCTGCGCAAATACAGACTGCGCAAACACAGTCCAGGTTGTGCAAGCACAAAGTGCCCAGTGTGGGGTGTGAGGCCAGGCTGCCCTCTCCCTGCGTAGGAGGCACACGGCTTTGGTTGAGCACCAAAACCATGGTGGGCAGTGAATGATCCCTGTGCCACCTTTGTACCTCCCTGCAGTGCCCAAAGCAAATCTTAGAAAATTATCACTGGTGTGAAGGAGAAAAATGCATTCCCGGGCGGGGGGGGAGGAAGACGCTCTTGGTGCCGGAGGGGGAGCCCCCCCAGCTGGTGGGGGGGTCCACTGTGGGTACCCTGCAATTGAGCAGCATGTGCGTGACTTCCACCATGGAAGCTGCTCACGATGCAGCTAGTCACAAGAGGCCCACGTGCGCACGGACTCGCACGCTTCCCCTCTCTCCCTTCTTGTGACTGACTCCAGATGTGTTGCAACAGGCCGTTTCCTTCCTGCCCCGCCGGCCACCGAGACACCACTGGTGAGAGGACCTGGAGGGGAGCACAAAGTGGAGGCAGGCCTGCATCTCAGCACGCCCAGTGCCCGCTGGCAGTGTGCCTGCTCTGGGGAAGCCGTCTCAGGGGGCAGCAGCCACAGGGCCTCGTCCCCCCACCCCCAGCCACAAGGTCAGCTGTCCAGCAACAGAGTCCAAGAAGAGCAGAGGCGGCACTACTCAGAAACGGTAGCCGAGAGCCCACAAAGAACGGGCCAGGCTGTGCCAGGCGTCCTGGGCGAGAGCACTCCATAACCACCAGCAAGAGCCACAAGAAGCCACATGCCCTGGTCAGTGGCGGGATACACAACAGGGTCTTAAGATGATGTTGATGAACCTGTGAGCTGCTTGCTTGTGGAAGGGACTTTGGACAGTATTCAAGGGCAGCCCCAAGTAGGGTGTGTTACAGTAGCCCAGACGAGGCGTGACTACGGTGTAGATTACTGCAGACAGATCTGCTGTTACAGCATCCAAGGAGCCAGGAGTGCCCCTGCTGGAGAAGGAGCTGCTCCTGTCGGGCTCACATCTGGGCTTACAAGCAGGGACCCCTCTCTTAGTACCAACCCTGGAGAGGGACGTGGGGGTGGATGATTGCAGCTGAGCAGTCAGGCCCTGCCTCTGGGACCACCACCCCCTCTTTTGAGAGCGACTCTCCTTGAGAGAGTGGCTGCACCGGTCACCGTTGCTGAGCGAGGCACAGGCACCCTTCCAAGAAAAGCAGCCTGGTCTTCTTGGCTCCTGCACAGCCTCGCAGTTGCTCCTCCCTCCACACGCTGTGGCTGCCCCTCCCGTCCTTGCCCGGTTCCATTCAGGGGCATGATCACAGGTGCTCAGCCCACATGGCTCCTCTGCCTGGCAGGGGGCGCCCCCTCCCTCCTTGGACACTGCCCCGTTTCCCACGCTCCGCACCTGTGGAGCTCTTGCTCAGGTGCGGAGGTCCTTCTGGTGTCACAACTGCACACCACACACAGGGTTGACCTTCCACCTGGCTGAATTGCTGGATGTGGGGAGGGGGAGTGCAGGGGATGCTGCTGATTGCCCCACCGTCCCATCTCCCGCACCCGTCTCCCATCCCCCCACCTGTTGACACAAAACTCACCCTTTGCCCTCCTGTGCCACGACATGAAAGGGCCACGTCCTGACCTTTGCCGAGACTAGGAAGGTGCCTTTGTGGTTGCGATGGCCAGATAAGAGGCCTGCTGCTGGGAAAGTCCACGGGGAGGGGTGCAGGTCCATGGGGGGGGAGCTCCTCCTCCTCCTCCTCCCCCGAGGGTGAATCACGCACCAAAAGGGGAAGGAAGCCCCACCCGCCTGCCCAGCAGAACTGCTTGTGACAGGCCACCAGCTGTGCCCGACTGGCAGTGGCAGGCCTCTGCTCCCCTGGCAGGCATGACCCACAGCAGGAAATTTCGGCAGTTCCGTTCCTTGCGGGCATCCAAGCCCCCCCGGCTCCTGGACTCAGGGAGCATCTACAGCCCCCTGGAGGAGCCCGGCCTCCCAACTGAGGGGCTTGGGGGTGCAGGTCCCTGCAGGGGGAGCAGCTGGACCCCCCAGAAGGAAGAGGCCCAGCAAGACATCGCCTGGACCACTGGGAACTGGGGCAGGAGAGCGGCAAGCCTGCGGGCGCCCCAGGTCAGAAGAGACGAGGCACTGGGAGAAGCGGCCCACTCCTTGGGGCCCGGCGACGGGCAGCTGCTCATCGGGGCAGCACCAAGCCTGGCAGGCAGCAGGGTGAAGAAATGCAAACAGGTGAGAGTGGCCGGGTGGGCAGGGTGGAGGCCCACGGGTTCTAGTCCTGCCTGGGGTGCCCCACTGGCCAGGAAAGGCTGTTCTGAACTGCTCCTGTGTCTTGGCCAATGGCACAGCCTGCCCAAACCAGCAGGGGAGGCAGATTGGCACGTCTGATGTGTGCCCGTTGAGCAGCTGGTGAAGGCGCAGGAGCAGAGGATGGCTGGAAAGCGGGTCACCCTCCCAGTCGCTGCTACTGGTGGTCTGCCTCGGCTCCCCCGGCCATGGCTAATGTTAGACCTTGTCTCCGCCTCCCCCCCCTTCCCCGTGGCCTGCGGGAAGGTCAACCACTGGAGCAGTCTAGCGACTGGCAGCAGGGAGGAGATCTGCTGGCTGGAGAAGTCAGGCTGACTTCCCGTATTGTGCGGGCCTCGCAGCCTGTGTCTGAGTGATGCTGAGTTCTTGGGCTTCCTCTAACCTGGGAGGCTCCAGAAGGGCAGTCCTGTGCCGCTGGGATGCAACAGCCCCCGGCTCCCACCCCAACCGCAGCTGCCCCTGTGTGGACTTTGGACAGGGGTGCGTATCAGGCATGCCCAGACGTCAGCTGCTGATTGAGGAGTCTGGGCACTCTTTGAGCCCTTCTTAATGGGTGGCGCCCTGTTGCGGCAGCAGGTAGCTCAGAGGCATCGGGCGGTTTCTGAAACACTGAAACACTGGTCTTTCCAGACAAGCACACCAGAGGGCGCTCTGAGCCTGCTTGTGCCACAGACCAGGACAGTTCAGAGCTTTGTTGGGGGCCTGGAAATGTGCAGGCTGGATTTAAAAAGGTAAAGTTTTCCCCGCGACTGACCGAATGATCTAGTCGTGACCTAGGCGTTTGTCTGAGTTTCCGTGGTCATGTGGCCGGCTGCAGCGAGATCTGTGCTTGTGGACCAGAGGCGTCTGCTAAGCGGGGGCGGGGAGAGTACACGGCTAGCCCCAAAGCCCCCGACCCTCACTCTGCTCTCTTGCCTTCCTAGCAGGTGCGTCGCAGCCTCCGGCAGGGCTGGGAAACCTTCATGACCAACCTAAACAGCCTCACCCTGAGCAGCCCACCCAAGAAGACACAGACTGCAGCTGCCGGGCTGCCCCAAGTGGGGGCAGGTGCCCCGTGAAGCGCCCCCTGGTGGAGAAGGACCAGAAAGGAGGGTGGGCCGGAAGAGGGACTGGGCAGCTGGAGGCTGACGGGACGGGAGACCCCAGCATTGTCCCCAGGGCCCGGCAGGACTGTTGCAAAGAGGGGGGCTGAGCTAAGCCAGGACATCTGGGGGGCACGGTCAGTGGGGGCTGCCCCCCACAGTGTCAGGGATGGACAGAGTTGCTCTTGCTGCCCCCAAACCCAGTATGTGGCTGCTCCCCAGTTCAGGAGAGAATTGGCCCCATGTAGGAAAGACACAGCTGCTCCTTGCCCCGTAACACCGGCCGCAGGGGTGCAATCGACCCTGCCCTGGGGTCACACTGGGTGTGTGGGGCAAATGGTTAATCTCAAGTTTGCATAGACCCCCCCCATCCGACTGTCCGGTGGGGGAAGCAGAAATCCCCCAGAGCATCCCTTTGGCCTGCAACACCTATCGCAGAACTCTTACCCCATAGCCAGGGCCTCTCTCTCTTGCTTGTTCAGTCCACTCAGAGGCGCACAAGCACAAGGGAATGTGTTGCCCACCCCAGTCCATGCGACACTGGGAAGCCCTCTGGCACCCTGGCCGTGAATGAGAATTGCAGCCCCCCAAAAATCTTCAGGGGTTCGGGACAGATTGGCAAGGCCAGGTTTTTGCCCCAGTGATTGCAAAATGATGACACCAAAGGGGAACGCAGGCTGGAGAGGGGAGCCTGATTATAGTGTCCCCCCTCCCATACTTTGACAACAGGTTTTATTCAGGATAACACATTATGGGAATAAACAGAGCCTTTGTATACACAAACTGGTTGTGCTTCCCATTCTTCACCCCCTGTTTGATTATTTGGCCGGGGGTGGGCTCCAGAGGAGGCCAGAGCCCAGAGGAAACACTCTGCTCTTCTCAGGCATATATGAGAAGGAAGGCGTGGAAGCAGGGCAGGAAGGGTGGAGGAGAAGAGAAGAGGGGCTAGAGTGGTCCTCCTCCCTCCCCCTCTTTCCAAGGAGTGGCACTGCTGGCAAAAGGGGGGTTGGTTGGTTCTGTGCCATCTCCCCAAATCACTCTTTGCTCAGGTACTGGAGAAAAAACAGTCTTCAAAGGATTTATTATTTTATTATTATATATATAAATCATATATGTTCTTTGTAGACCATTCCTAATAAGCATCTTACAGAGGCAACCAGAAAGCAGAGGTCTGGGGGTTACAAGTAGGAGCGGTTCAGGGGAGACCTCCCAGGCGTGGGCACCCCCAGACCTCAGAGAGCATCACCACGGCCGGCCCACCCCCGGCCCACCGTCCTCCGCTCCCTTCCAGGGAGTGCTGTCTTGGTGGGGGTCTTCACGGCAGTGGTCCGTAGTACAGCTGATAAGCTTCCCGGAAGCCGATTTGGTCGGCCAACTCGTCGCAGCTCGGGTTGTACTCGCAGGTCTCTCGATAGGGCTCGAGGGGGTCCGGCGTTCGGGATGGGGGGGCAGCAGCACCAGCAGCAATGATATCGTAGAATCTAAGAACATAAGAAGAGCCCCGCTGGATCAGGCCAAAGGCCCATCTAGTCCAGCTTCCTGTATCTCACAGCGGCCCACCAGGTGCCCCAGGGAGGCATGAGACAACAAGATGCCTGCATCCTGTTGCCACTCCCCTGCACCCAGTACCAGTAGCCCACCACCTTTGTAAGGAGGTTGCACAATCCACCATTGCCTGTAGCCTACGCTGGACCTTTCCTCCAGAAATCCGTCCAATCCCCTCTTAAAGGCATCAAGACCAGATGCCATCACCACCTCCTGTGGCAAAGAGTTCCACAGATTAACTACCCGCTGGGTAAAAAAGTACTTCCTTTTATCTGTTTTAACTCTCCCAATCCTCAGTTTTAGCGGATGCCCCCTGGTTCTGGTATTCTGAGAGAGGGAAAAGAACATCCCTTTATCAACTATCCCTTCCGTGCATGATTTTGTATGTCTCAATCATGTCCCCTCTCAGGCGCCTTTTTTCTAGACTGAAGAGCCCTGAACGCTGCAGTCTTTCTTCGTAAGGGAGGTGCCCCAGCCCCGTAATCATTTTTGTTGCTTTCTTCTGCACCTTTTCCAGCTCCACTGTGTCCTTTTTGAGATGCAGCAACCAGAATTAGATACAATATTCCTGACAGAGCGGGGACAGGGAAGCCCTTTCAGTGTTGCTCAGTAAAGAGCATCTCCTCTGGGGCACAAAAGAAGTTCACAGGCACAAAAGGGGTCTACCTGGGATAAAGATCCCATGGGAGGGTGGGGAGATCAAGAGATGAGTAGGAAGCACCTTTGGGTGGGAGGTGAAGCTGTTCTCCCTGGGACTTGAAAAACTGAGCAACATCAGGATTGGTCCACTCATGATCATAACCCCTGGTGGATCAGGCCAAAGGCCCACCTAGTCCACCTTCCTGCATCTCACAGTGGCCCACCAGGTGCCTCAAGACAGCAAGATCCCTGCATCCTGTTGCCACTCCCTTGCACCTGGCATTCAGACAGCCTCCTGGAACCAGGAGGTTGCACATATCCATTATGGTTCATAACCTGGTATGGACTTTTCCTCCCTCAATCTGTCCATACCCCTTTGAAAGGCATCTAGGCCTTCAGGTGCCTTAACTTCATCCTGTGGCAAGGAGTTCCACAGAGTACTTACAAGCTGAGTGAAGAACTATTTTGTCTGTTCTAACTCGCCCAACACTCAGTTTTAGTGGGTGTCCCTTTGTTCTGGTGTTGTGTGAGAGGGAAAAGAACCACCTTCTGTCCACTTTATCCATCCCCTGCAATGGTTTTATACCGTCTCAATCAGCCCATGAGGCTTTACCAAAGCCTCAGAGATGCTCCCAGCCACTTTTCTCCACTCATCCTCACTTCTTCCTCCAATCCAGGAGGAAGGAGGAGGAGGAGGAGCAATGGACACAGGGGGAGAGGTCGATCCAGGATCTCTGCTGTCTTCCGAGCCCAGTTCTGGAATATCACTGACCAACATGTTCTAGATCTTCCAGGCACCTGATATTGGGGGTCTCTTGCAGTCTCCCTCCGAGCCTGTTCCTGTCCACTGAAAGGAGTCCAGCCCACAGTCCCTGCCCCAAACCCAGCAGGCACTTGTGCTTACCTGCCGTAGTGCCTCTTGTGGCGCTTCACCACTTCTGCGCTGTCCCGCCTGGAGAGGAAAGCTGCCGGGAGAGAGGGGGCAGTGAGCAGCGGCTCCCATGCCACGCAGCGAGACCACAGAAGCATCCCCAGAGTGACGTTATTTGGGGCACAACATTCAGGGCAAAGTTCTGTGTTTCACTCTCAAGTGCCCCCCAAATGGCCTACAGCAGTGATTCCCAAACATTTTAGCACTGGGACCCACTTTTCAGAATGACCATCTGTCCGGGACCCACCAGAAGTGCTGTCATGGCCGGAAGTGCCGACATTGTGACTCCAGAGCCTGCTGCTTTCCTGAGAAGGCAGAAATCAGTCGGGTTCTTTCTCAGGCATTTTCCAACAGCAAAGTGAATCAGAAAGTGGGGGGGGGAGAGCCTATTTACAACCTATTTACAACACAACAACACAGCCCCCCCTTTCTAATATCCCATCTTCCCATATGTTCAATGTGGCTGCCTCAGCTGCTTTGCAACCCACCTGAAATTGGCTTGCGACCCACTGGTGGGTCCCGACCCACAGTTTGGGAACCACTGGTCTACAGCGACTTCCAAAAGGGAGAGAACAATTCCAAATACCAGCCGCGCGATATCACCTCTCGCCATGAATTGTGGCATTATGAATGGCAAGGGGACCCTGGGTGCTAATCCCCACTCAGCTATAGTGTTCATTGCAGGCACAATCCTAACCAACTTTCCAGCACTGACATAGCTGTGCCAATAGGGCCTGTGCTGCATCCTGCAGTTTTGTTCTTTGGGGGGGGGGATCACAAAGGCCTCCTCGTCGAAAGGGAATGTTTGTTCCCCTGCCTTGGAGCTGCATTGTCCTTACTCTAAGAGCACAATCCTCACCTGGCGTTAGGCCGGCACAGTTAGGACCACCTTTTGGCTGGCTCAAGGGCCACCGTAAAGTATGTTTGGACCACTCTCGAAGTCAGAGAGGCCAGCAGTCAGACGCACTCCATCCTCTCTGACTCCAAGAGTGATCCAAACGGGCTTTCCAGTGGTCCTTGTCCCAACCAAACTTTGCTGGCCTAACTGTGCCAGCCTAACTCCAGGTTAGGATTGCACTCTAAATGACATAAGAGCATAAGAAGAGCCCTGCTGGATCAGGGCAAAGGGGCTCCCTGCATCTCACAGTGGCCCACCAGATGCCTCAGGGAGCACACGAGACAACAAGACGCCTGTATCCTCTTGCAACTCCCCTGCATCTGGCACTCTGAGGTAGCCTACTTCTACAACTAACGGCCTGCAGCCATTAATCTACATCATGGCCTGCAGCCTGCAGTGGACTTTTCCTCCAGAAATTTGCCCAATCCCATTTTCAAGGCATCCAGATCAGACACCATCACCAGTTCCTGTGACAAGGAGTTCCACAGATTAACTACCCCCTAGGTAAATAAGTATTCCCTTTTATCTGAGCCCATCACACACACACCCTGGGTCTGGAATATAAGGTATAAAAATCACCTTGGTGTGAGGCGTGATATTCCTGGGAAGGCAGAAGCCAGGCAACCCTTTCTGGCTTTCTCTGAACTGGACACAGAGGCGTCTTTCTTTAAAGTGGTGCCCTCTTCTATTCAGCAGGGGCAGGAGAGCAAAGGTCCCCTTTCACCCCAGGGTGGCACCTGTGGCTGTGGTCTCTGTTGCTGTATCTTTTTTTTTTTAGATTGTGAACCCTTTGGGGCAGGGAACCATGGATTGATTGATTTTGCTTTGAGAACAACTGTTGAAAAGTGGCTTATAAATATTCTTATTCATAGTAACAGCAACAATTTGAGCGGGGCATAAAGAGGACTGCTGATAGGTGAGGAGGCACCAGGCCCATGACGCTCCCCTGCTGTTTGCCCCTCCCACAGCACCTAACGTGTAGAGGTTCACTGCCCCTGGAGCTGGAGGCTCAGCTTTGTTGTTCTGGCCAACCACCACCGACCAACTCCCTTGCTCCCTTGCTCTCACCCTATTTTAAGGCCAACTACACCGGGCAGAGTGTTGATCACAAAATAAAGGAGATTTCACAGATTTCCCCCTCAAACTGGGGAGCGACTGACCTTCCGAGCTGGGCGAGTCTGGGGCACTGTTGGAGTGTGCAGAGTCATCTGGAAACAAGCAGAAAAGGAAGATGAGCTCCTCTCCCCTCAAGGCAGGCAAGGCCGGACTCGGGTCCTGGGCACACAATTTGCAGTACTGCTCCCATTCAGCTCAACTTTCATTTAAAAACAAGACCAGTCCCATGTTACTAGCCCTCATGGTGCAACAATACACTTTAAAGGCTGGGGGGCTTTCCAGCTGAGGAACACATTCAGGAACACATGAGTCACAGGAGCAGGAAAACTCAGGGGTGGCAGACTGTCAGGTGGGGAGGGGGGAGAGAGAGAAACCTGGTCAAGCCCTTTCTGGGCTACTTTTTGAATGGTGACATCCAGTGATGTCATTCAGGGGGAACGGACCAGAACGGGCGTTCCGGATCCTAATGGGCTCCGTGGCTGGTTCCGGGTTCCCGACAAATGCCAATCAAAAGTGAGTTCCTGTTCCTAAATCATTTGAATGACACCACTGGTGACATCCCTACTGGCACCTAAGCTTTGATTGCCTCATTCACAGATCCAACTCGGCTTTCAGCAAGAAGGGGTGGTGTCTGGCCTGGGGGGGGGGGCGGCATTTGCTGTCTTGCCCTTGCCCTTGGCCTTGCCAGTTCAGTCCCTGGCAGAGGCGGGGGGGGGGCACAATTCAACCCAAAGTCCAACAGCAGGGGCGGACCTAGTCAAAATGGCACCTGGGGCACCCAATAGAAGTGCGCCCCCATTGGAGCCCAGGTCTACCCACCAGAAGCAGCCCCTGGTAGACCTGGTCTCCACTTGAGGGAGCCCAGGTCTACCCATTGGGACCAGCCGCGAGTAGACCTGGGCTCCCCTCGAGGGAGCCCTGGTCTACCCATTAGAAACGGCCGCGGGTAGAACTGGGCTCCCTTCGAGGAGCCCAGGTCTACTCGCGGCTGGTCCCAATGGGTAGGCCTGGGCTCCGGAGCCCAGGTCTACCTGCACAATGTTGCGGGGGTCACTGGCGCCCCCCTAGACAGCCCCAAGAAGGCGCCCCGGGGCTCTGCCCCCCCCTGCCCCCCCTGCCCCCCCTAGATCTGCCATTGTCCAACAGTGCCAAGCTAGAGTTGTTTGGGGTCTGCAGCTACAGTTCAGCACAGATCTTATGTGCCGCGGGCAGGACCAGCCCCTTAGAGCGCAATCTTAAACTGGAGTTAGGCCGGCATAACTAAGCCAGCAAAGTTTGGCCAGTGCGTTTGGACCACCCTCGGAGTCCACACATACTTTACGGTGTCCCTTGTGCCGGCCAAACTTTGCTGGCCTAACTGTGCCAGCCTGACTCCGGGTTAGGATTGCGCCCTGAGGAACTGCTGTCAATGGCTCAACTCCCACGCCCAATTTACTGGACACTTTCAGATTAAACGCCTCAAGGGACACCGTAAAGTACGTTTGGACCAACCTTGGAGTCAGAGAGGCCAGCCCACAGACGTGCGCCCTCCTCCCTGGCTCCGAGAGTGGTCCAGACGGGCTTTATGCTCCCTTGTGGTCCCTTGTGCTGGCCAAACTTTGCTGGCTTAATTTATGCCTAACTCAGTTTAGGATTGCGCCCTCACTCTGTTTCCGGACCCTGAGCATCTCTTTCTGGCCCGAGGGAGGGAGGGAGAGGCCTGTGCTCTCCGGGAAGCCCCTTCCTTGGGGGGGGGGGAGCACCCAGCTCGCCTGCTCTTGCCAGGCAGGGGCTGGGGGCAGCCTGGCTGGAGCCGCAAAGGCGGGGGTCTCTCTCTCTCCTGGCTCAGCAGCCTTGGGGCGTCCCAACTTACCTCCCCGGCAGAGGCAGAGCACGGCCACCGCCAGGAAGCCAACCAGAGTGAGGGTCTTCATGTCTCCTGCTGCAACGGCTGGGCCCAAGGCTGCTTCTCTCGGAGCGTGTGTTCAGCTTCCCCTCCTGGGTCTCCGCTGGCCATTTATACTCTTCAGGCCGCCGTTGGCGGAGCAGGCAGGGGAGGCCACGGAGCCGACCATAGCAGGGGCGGGCTGCCAGGACTATTTTGGAGCCCGCCTGCTCCGAGGACGGCTGCCAAGCCCAAATGGGAGCCGCGGTCTGAGGCCGGAGCGCGGCAGGAAGGAAGAGGGGTCTGGCACGAGTCACGGCCCTGCGAGCCTCCGTGTTTTTGCATTTCGCAGGGTGCCTGTTTATCGGTTTTGCTGGTGACGCGAAGTCAGGGGGAAGCCGGCCTGTGGGGGTGGGGGGTGGCAGCAGCAGCAAAATAACCTGGGCAGGCTGATCTTGGAGCCTGTTGTGGGGAGAATGGTCTTTGCTAAGGACTATGGGATTGGGGAAACATGGGCCGGAACAAAATAGAAGACTGCTGCAGTCAGCTAAACCCTTGCGCGACACGGCTGACCTTTGCGCAACACAACAAACGCACGGAACAACGAAGATCAAGGGACATTCCAAGCTGCCTGTCGGATTACAATTGTAGACCAGGAAGGGCACACTGCACACGTCACTCCCTACATCTTAAACACACATCTGTGGCTGCTGGGACGGGACGTCCTCTCGCAATGGGGAGCCATGATCGTCACCCACCCTTTTCAGCAGCGGTCACTGGCAGAACCTCCGCACCCACACTACAACTGACATGGACATCCTCAGAGCCTGTCTGGGTGAGTCAGTGGCCGCTACCAGCGGAGAAACTTCAACATTTAAAAGAACTCGTTCAGGAACAATTAGACCAAGGGCACATCCGCCCCTCCACCAGCCCCTACAACACCCCTGTGTTCGTCATCCGGAAGAAGTCAGGGAAATGGCGTTTACTCCAGGACTTGAGAGCCGTTAACCGGATTATGCTACCCATGGGGGCGATGCAGCCAGGGATGCCATCCCCTAACATGCTGCCAAAGAACTGGGACTTGGTCATCATAGATCTCAAGGATTGTTTTTTCACGATCCCCCTCCACGAAGCGGACTATCAATATTTTGCCTTCTCCGTGCCTGAGATTAATCTAAGGGGACCCACGCAAAGATACGAGTGGGTCGTTTTGCCACAGGGCATGCGTAACTCGCCTTCCATATGCCAATGGTACGTGGACAAAGCACTGGAAGGCTGGAGAAAGCGGCACCCCCAAACCCTGGTGTATCATTTCATGGACGATATCTTGTGTTGCGATCAAAAAGAAGTGACAACGAAAATGCTGCAAGAACTGCAGGAACAGCTGTTCCGTTTTGGGCTTCACATTGCCCCTGAAAAGGTTCAACGAACTGCACCTTGGAACTATCTGGGACTGAAAATTTTTCCAGAGATCGTGGCCCCTCAAAAAACAAGAATACGAACGGAGTGCTTAACAACGATAAACAACCTCCAGCAAGTCCTGGGAGATATTCAGTGGCTCCGCCCGCGAGCAAACATCACTACCCAAGAGTTGCAGCCCCTATACTCTCTCCTGCAAGGAGCTAAAGCAATTACAGACCCTTGTGAACTGACTCCTGAGGCTGAAGCAGCCCTAAAGACCATTGGAAGCAAGATCGCACAAGCATCTTCACAGAGGCTGGACATTTCCCTTCCTGTCAACTTGTATGTTTATGGAACTCAACTGCCTGTCGCAGTAATTATCGGACAGCATAGGGAAAACAAATTAAATATCTTGGAATGGGTGCATGCCTCTTTACCCCGAAAGACAGTCACGGCATTCTTTGACAGCTTGGGACAGATGCTGCTAAAGGCAAAACAAAGGACAATTCAAATGACAGGTCAGTTGCCTCAAACGATTCATCTCCGTCTCACTGACTGCTCACCGGAAAACGTCACGGAAGCCATGCAGCAATCAGTCACCTTCGCTTTAGCAGTAGCGGACATTCCAATCGATCCTCATTTGCCTGCTGACCCCCTCTTTGCCACGAATTTGCCGCTGCAATGGCGCCCTTTGCGGTCAGAGCATCCGATCCTTGGCGCTAAAACCTTGTTTGCAGACGCCAGTGCTAGAACGCAAGCATACGGCTATGCATGGGAAGAAGAAGGAGAGTGGGAATCCAGCGTGCACACCGGCCACGGATCAGCCCAGCAACTAGAGCTTTTGGCTACACTGCAAGTATTTAAAGATCATCCCCACGAACCTGTCAACATAATAGTGGACTCGTTGTACGTTCATGGCATCCTACTAAAATTGCCCTTTGCTCAACTCCATTTCCACACAGATAGTAGGATTAGCGAGACCCTCTTGTCCTTGCAACATTGTATCGTGCTTCGAACTCATCCTTACTGGACTACCCATATGCGCAGCCATCAATCTCTGCCTGGCCCGTTTACCTCCGGAAACAATGCAATCGACACCAGCGTAAGCCAAGTCTATGCCTGCCAACTGCCTAGCCAATCCCACCAGTTTTTTCATCAGTCAGCAAAGACACTGTCAAAACAATTCAGCATCCCGCTGGCAACCGCTCGAGGAATTGTTGCCTCTTGCCCGGACTGCGCACGACTTCCCCCTTTACAGCAACAAGGAACCAACCCTCGCGGAACCCAAGCCCTGCAACTTTGGCAGACAGACGTTACTGAACTCGCTAGCCTAGGCAGACTGAAGTATTTACACGTTTCCGTTGACACGTGTTCACATGCTGTTTGGTGTACACCTACTACATCCACCACAGCAAAAGCTGCAGTCCAACATTGGCTCCAGGCTTTTGCGGTCTTAGGGAAACCTGACACAATTAAGACAGACAATGCTCCTGCATATCACGCAAACTCTGTAGCGCAATTTATGAGCCAGTGGGGGGTGAAACACGTTTTCGGCGTACCTTACAATTCGACTGGCCAGGGGATTATTGAACGAACACATCAAGATGTCAAAAGATATATTTCGCTATTTCTTAAAGAGAAGGGGGAGCTAGGCATTCTTGGGGTGGTAGCAAAAGCCTTGTACGTTTTAAATTGGGTAAATGTGAGACCGATTTTACAAGACAAACAGCCTATTTTCTCTCACCATAGCAAAAAAAGCAATGAATTTTCTGAGAAGGTGTTAGTAGAATGTTATGACCCACGAATAAATGCCTGGGGGGGACCATGTCAGCTAATAACGTGGGGTAGAGGTTATGCTTGTGTCTCGACAGAAAATGGATCGCGATGGGTCCCTGCGAAGTGGGTACGTCCGCATCTGTCTCCTCCTTCTTGCGTGCCTCCTGATCCTGAATCAGAGCAAAGCGATCGAGACGCAGCACCTACAGATGGGGAAGCAGAACCTGTGGATGACGCTGGCAGAACGACTGAATCAGACCCACGTCTGCCTAGCGATGACAGCGGCGGGAGATCCGTTTCGATCTTGCATGATAGGAGTGCCCATGACCCCACAGGAATTGCAAACTGAATTACAGTCTTACATAGACCCTTCCCTGGTGTCTTCGGAATGTAAGGTCTCGAAGAATACTCGATGTGCATGCATCTGTGACGATACTTCAAAAGAAATGCTATGGCCATTTCATAGAGCCACCTGCTTCCTGGGTAGTATAATTAGCGCTCTGAATCAAACTCCACAAGATCCCCCAGAGGAAATTGACCTGCTGTGGTCAGTTCCCCCTGGGATAAAGCAGAACGTCACCCAGTTTAAGGGCTGCTCCGCCACTGCGTGGCCGATGGATTTTGTAAACGGCACGGGTATGATAGCCTTCGATGGTGCCGCATACTATCAGAGCATAACCCCAAGCAGACCCACCTGGGAACAATATACCAACATCACAGGGAGCAATCTATGGCATGCTGCCATTCATACCCGGCCAGCATATGTCAATCTAAAACTTCTCACTCCCCGAGCATTGCCACCTGGGGTGTTTTTAATTTGTGAAAACCGTGCATTTACCGGGATTCCCTGGCGACCAGTTGGGGGACCGTGTTATATTGGAAAACTTGTATTTCTGAACTTAGACACTGTAAACATGACTATCGTGCAGGACCTCATGAAGAGGAGAGTTAGACGCGATATTGCCCTGCCTGCTGATTGTAATGACAAAGTAGAACTCAGCAGCACAACTGCCATTGTCTTCGCGTCTTGGCTCATGCCTGGAGTCCAAGCGGGGATAAATGCAGATCAAATACGCCGGCTGGCGTGCTGGGCTCGAAATCAAATGAACATAACTGCTAGCATTCTCGCAGACATAGCCATGGATGTCAGGGGGGTGCATCGCGCTGTTTTACAGAACAGAGCTGCCATTGACTTTCTGCTTGCTATTCATAATCATGGATGTGACGAACTGGAAGGACTGTGTTGCTTTAATCTTTCCGATCACTCAGACTCCGTTATGAATAAACTCAAAAGGCTAACGCAAAACTTGCAAAAAATCCGGATTCAGACCGACCCCGTTGCAGACTGGCTCAACACACTAGGGTTGCCAGCCTGGCTGCTGCATTTGTTTCAACCAGTGCTAATGATAATTGTCTTATGTATTTTAGTGTGTTTATTTGGACCTTGCTGTCTTCAATGTATCCAAAATGTTGCCTTCAAAACTTCCGACCAGCTGTTTAGAAAAAAAGGGGGAGATGTTGTGGGGAGAATGGTCTTTGCTAAGGACTATGGGATTGGGGAAACATGGGCCGGAACAAAATAGAAGACTGCTGCAGTCAGCTAAACCCTTGCGCGACACGGCTGACCTTTGCGCAACACAACAAACGCACGGAACAACGAAGATCAAACGAAGCAGCCTGCGCTGATACGGCCGGAAGATTGAGAAAGCAAGGAGATTGTAAAAAGTTAATGAAACCCTTAAACCCTTAAGCCTGTTAGCAAACCCCTAAACAAACCCCTAAGCTTATTAGCGAAACTGTTTGAGCTTGTCTGCCGGTCTATCGCTTGTTAACCTAGTTTGCAAAGGTGTTGATTGATACTTTCCGAGTTAAATGATGATTGGCGTATGCTATGTAAACGGCAGGAAGCGCCAAAACGAAAAAACGATAGTAACAGTCAATAGAGCCATTTAAGCTTGTTTATTGTAGTTGTTGATTTACAACATGTGCGATGAGGTATGAGTCTACCAAGTCTGTTTACCCTGGTAAAATCTTGTCAGTCATTGCTAAACCTGATTGCCGAAAACTTCCTGAGTTAATCAATGCAGCCTTCTGATGTGTTAATTAGCAAACGAATGCTTTGTGAAACTGAACCATAAATATGAGTCTGTATTCTTCAATAAAGCAGAACTTTATTATTGATCACATTGGTCTGTGTGAGTTCTCCCTCGCTTTGGCAACACGGCAGAGCCCACAGAGATGGGCACGAGGTCCCGCACAGGGGTGCAAAGCATCAGGGGCCCAAGCGCAGGAGGGGGGGAACCTGGCTCGGCGGCAGCACCTGTGAACAAGGGCCCGGGTGTCTTTCGTGTGCTGCAAGCTGAACATGAACACACACACACGCACACACGCACACACACAGCAGCCAATGCAATGCTGGGCTGCATTGAGAGGGGCAAGGCAGGGAGGGGCAAGGCCTGATCTCTTGCAGGCAGAGGCAGACTTAGTGGGGGTGCCCAGCACAGGGTTGCAAGCAGTGGTGCCATTCAAATGATTTAGGAACAGGAACTCACTTTTGATTGGCACTTGTCGAGAACCCGGAACCAGCAACGGAGCCCGTTAGGATCCAGAACGCCCGTTCTGGTCCGTTCCCCCTGAATGACATCACTGCCTTCGCCCCCCTAGGAATCTGGAGTCGCTCGCTTTAACCCTCTGAGTGCTGGCCAACCAAGAAGAAAAGCTCTTTGCAGAGGAATTGGGAGGGGGGGAGGGAGAGTGAAGTGGGCGGAGTCAGCCCTAATTTTAACTAGTGGAACTGAGTTCCCCCACGTTCCCCCTGCATGACATCACTGGTTCTAAGCCCTGCCAACTGAGCACAGGGCCAGCCTTCCAAGCACCTTGAGTAGGGGGGGGGGCTTCTCATCCCAACCAGGCATCCCTCCTGATGGCTGCTGCTTTTTCCTTCTGGGACACACCCAGCCTCGGTATTCTTCCAGCCCTAGGATCCTTGCCGCTACCCACCCCCCCAATTAGAGGGTGGGTGTCAGTCTCTTCAGCTGAAAACAGCCTGCCCTGCAATCTATTAGCAGCAGAAAATAGGCCCTGCCAGCTTGGGAAATAGTAGGGTGTGTGCACAACAGGAACCTCAGTGTTTACAATGTAAGGAATAAACATTTGGGGCAGAAATCACAACATCCCTGATTTGGCGTGCTTTCGCCATAACGCAATGGGACGCAGCGAGCACGCTGCCGATCACCGTGGAAACCCGCCCAGCGACCGCGAAAACTCCGCCCAGCGAACCGGTAGGCTGACACCACTGGGTACATCTCAAGGGGAAACGTGTAGTAGGTGGACGGGAAGGCTGTAACCTCGGAAATACCTTAGCCAGTGGTGGAAACGAGGAGGGGCTGCGCACAGAATAGGGTCTATATAATTTGTAGTTATGTATTGTTCGAGGAGGGGGTCTTGGACTTTGGTCCTACCCCTCCCTTTACTGCAGTAAAGAAATTCAAGCTGCAATCTCTCTGTGTCTGTGTGGTATGTGGTACAGGGGTGTTGGTTCAGGGGGATCAAACATTCCTAAAAATTTGATGGATTGGATGGGGGGTCAGAGGGGCCCACTGTTCCTAACAATGCGCAGAAGGGCGATGGTCACAACTTAACACACACACCCCCGACCCCGCAGAGAGGCAACTTAAGGAGAGGAGTAGAGGTGGATTCTGTCGTCGTATCATCACTGCAGACACTGGGACAGAGAATGTTCAAAGGGCAGCTCCCAAATCTGGAGACGGACCTCTTGAAGTCTGCCTGATAACTGAGAAAGTGTGTCAGGTGTCTTTAGCCCTCCTCCCTTATTTTTTTTAAATTATATCCTATGTCCCTCCCCCCCCCATTAGGTGGCTAACAATTTCCAAACAAAGACTAAAAACAAAACAAAATACAAGGGATAGAGGTAAAGAAATAAGACAGCACAAAAAAGCAGGCAGGCACCTGAAAATCAAGGGAGGGGTAGAAGACCAACTGAAATAAAAAACGTTTTCAGCTGGCACCAAAAATGCAGTAGCAGTGGGACTGACATCACTTCCTGAGGCAGGGAGTTCCACTGTCTGGGCCCTTCCACATGACCCCCAGGTGGGCTCCATTCCCCCAATCAGGCAAGCTGAAACCGTGTTTTGTGGGGCCCCAGGAGCCTAGGGGTGCCTCTCTGCATGCCCAGCAGGAAGTGCGAGGATCAAAGGGCCGGGGTTGGGAGATGTGCAACGACAAGGAGACAGACGCCCGCCACAGGCTACAGTGCCTATGTGCAGCCTCCAGGTTTTGGGGTTGTTGCTGTTGTAAAACATTTCTTTACCCAGCATGTAATTAGCCAGCATGCAACTTCTTGCCACAGGGTGTGGTGGTGATGTCTGGCCTAGATGCCTTGAAAAGATGCGGGGGGGGGGGGGGGGAGTCCATCACAGTCCAGATTGTTGGGGGGAAAGTCCATCGCAGGTTACAAGCCATGATGGATAAACGCAGCCTCCTGGCTTTAGAAGTGGGATGTCTCTGAAAGCCCGCTGCAAGGGAGTGGCAACAGGATGCAGGCATCTTGTGGCCTTGTGTGCTCCCAGAGGCATCTGGTGGGCCACGGAGAGATGCCAGAAGCTGGGCAAGGTGGACCTGATTGTGGCTTGTGAGTGCAGGTGCACATAGGCAGGCCATATTAATCCATGGCTGGCCTCCTAAGCTTTCAGATTTTTGGGGCCCCCTTCAAAACTCTTCAGGAGAATTCCTGCCACACTGAATGGAAGCCCCTGGTGGAGAGGCAGGCGAGCAAGGTTCTCCTTCCCCCCACCCAGTGATGTCATGCAGGGGGTACGCAGGGGTACGCGAGTACCGGTTTCTAGGATTACAGCTGGCCCCGCCCATTCACCCACCCACTCATCGACTCCGCCCCCTGCAACGTTTGAATTTCCTGCACGTTTGAGTTGCCTGCACGTTCTCAGAGCCAGGAAGGCAGGCAGGAAGCGGGTGGAGCCTTGCCTTGCCTTGCCACTGAAAAATGAGCTGCTCTGGGGTTTTGGAACTGTTGGGTCACTTTAACATGACGCCAGGCCTCCTTAACATGTTCTGGGGGTACTGTGGAATACTGTTGCAACTGTTGGGTCAGTTTAAAATCGTCTGAGGCCTCAAAAAGGGCTTTTTTCATGTCCCTTCCTGCCACGACATCACTTCCGGCTTATGACGTCACTTCCGGTGGGCGGGTCCCGACACGTGCCAATCAAAAGTGAGTACCTGTTGTTAAATCATTTAGATGACACCACTGCCCCCACCCCTTTACAAATAAGGCCCCTGCAGCTTACAAATAAGGCCCCCAACCTTCGGCAATCCAGCCACAGGCAGGCTGCTCACAAGCAGACCCAGGCTTGCAGGGAAGCTCCCCACACACCCCCGCTCCTAAAACAGCAGAAAGGCAAGCAGAAATCTGGGGGGCAAAACCCAGAAAAGCCAGGCACTTCTATGTTGTTCCCAAAAGGGGAAAAAAACCCTCAAAGGGACCCAGGCTTGCATGGAAGCTTCCCAGCGATTCAGCCTCCAGGTGCAGCCCAGCTCAGGGCCTGGAGGTGGGGCCAGCCCCACCTGGGAGAGCTCTGCCAGCCTTCCCTTTATAAGGCCAGGTTCGCTGTAGTCTCTTGCCGGGAGAAGGGTTGGCGGTGTTGCCGGAAAAGGGCAAAAAATGGTTCTCATCGCGGGGAAAGAAAATGAAAAGGCAAACCACCAAACGAGAGAGCATGAGGATCATCTTTATTACACCTGTACGGGCGGACCAACCTTCCTGCTCCACCCGGCAAGCAGAGAAGAAGAGCAAGAACATATAAATTGTAAATTATTTTTATATCTTTTTCCCCCATGCTGCTGCTTGGTGGGAAATTACTACACAGGGGCTGGGACATGAGAAGCTCAGTGTCAACTGGGCCTTGAGAATATGCTGTGGCCATTCCGATCAGGGAGGGAGCTCTGCTGGCTTTAACCAGTTCCCTGTCTATCATGCAGAGCTAGCTGTGCTGGACGGAGAAGGTTGCAGGTGGGGGCAAGTGAGTGAAAACAATGCGAGTGAAGTCAAAAGTGAGTGGACGGGCTGCCGATCACGCATAAGTCCCGCCCAGCGTTCCGTCTACGGGAGAGTAGATGACACCACTGGGTGTATATTCTCTCTCTCTCTCTCTCTCTCTCTCTCTCTCTCTCTCTCTGTATGTGTGACTCTCCCTGTTCCCAAAGTGCCGTTTCTCACCTGGAAGCATCTTCCATGTAAGGCTTGTTGTGTCTCGTGTGAGAAACCATTCCAGGCCAAGATCAGCTGGCAGGAGGGAGAGCGCTGGGCTCACACAGCCCATAATTACTGAAAAGCTGCAGATTTTCCCTGCCGTCAGAGCTTCCTCTCTGTGGGGACGTTGAGGACCACGAGAAACCCAAGGATGCAGTTGGGCCTGGAGCCAACCGCTCTGTTTCCCCCCCGCCCCCCCCCCACAGGATGGCACTCGGTCAGGCCATCGCTGAGCTCCGGAGATGCAGAACAGCTTCCAGCGCTGGGGTGGAAGCTCTGCCTCCAGCCCAAATTGCTTGCAGAAGCGTCCACAGAGAAACCCGCCAAGCCAGCAGGTCAACTGCCACGTTTGCTCGGCAGCTGTTGCTTGGGGGCCGTGGTGGGGCCAGGAAGGACCCTCCTGTGCCAGGTGCAGTGGAGGGCACACCCCCAACCCAAGGAAAGCGACAAGTGCACTGAAGACGCTCGCGGAGCACGGAAAGTGCCACATTTCTCCACACAGGGCCCCTTGCGAGGCCAGTGCAGATGGGGAGGGCAGTGCCACAAAACCTGGCTTCAAAACTTTGAGACTTCACTTCGTTATCTAGCTCAGTGGTTCTCAAATGTTTTAGACCAGGACCCATTTTTTAGAATGGCACTCATGTCAGGACTGACCGGAGGTGACGCCATTAACCTGGAAGTGATGTCATAGCCAGAAGTGACATCATCAACCAGGACAGGCCGTCATTGTGACATAATAAAATGACACTCCTGGAACGCAAACTGGCAATCTTGGACTGCAGCAGTTGCACAGCCAGGAAACATCCCCGACAGAAAGCAAGATCAGGACAAAACATGATGGAAAAGGAGTGAAGTAATTTTTTTAACCCTCACTTGAAAATTCAAACTGTCGAGGTATCTAGCAAGAGTCAAGCCTGCAGCTTCCAATATGGCTGCTCTCTGCTTTCCGCGACCCACCAGACATCAGGTTACAAACCACCAAGTGCGTCCTGACCCACAGTTTGAGAAATATTGATTTACTGTAGCTCATTTCATTCCAGACTCTCAGAGTAGATGCCCGTATTTTAAACCAAATGCAGAAAAACAGAAAGAAAATAAAGAGGATATTAGAGTTCAAGCCCCTGCACATTTACTCAGAAGTAAATTTTACTGTGTTCAGCAGGGCCTGTTGTTGTTCAGTCGCTAAGTCGTGTCCGACTCTCCGCGACCCCCTGGACCGCAGCACGCCAGGCCTCCCTGTCCTCCACTAGCTTCCAGAGTTCGCCCAATCGCATGCTCATTGCTCCGGTGACACTCTCTAACCATCTCCTCCTCTGCCGCCCCCTCCTCCTTTTGCCTTCCATCTCTCCCAGCAGGAGGGTCTTTTCTAAAGAGTCCTCTCTTCTCATGAGGTGGCCAAAGTACTTGAGTTTCAGCTTCAGGATTTGTCCTTCCAGGCAGTAGTGTCATTCATTAACAAGGAGATGGAACGCGAGGCGGGACTTACCCCTTGATTGACAGGGAGCCCGTGACGCGTCGCCGCCTGCCGTTCCGCCGCGGGGGCTCCTTCTGGGTGGCACGCCCCTCCGCGGCTCTCCTAAGCACCCAGCGCGCCACCCAGGCAAGCGGGCACCCCCTCCGAGGCCAGGGGTGCCTGCGTGGCGCTCGGCAAGGCAGCGACGCGTCAGAACTGGGCAGCCAATCAGGCGGTAAGTCCCGCCTTGCGTTCCGTCTGCTCATTACTGAATGACACTACTGCTTCCAGGGAGCCATCAGGCTTGACTTCCTGGAGGACTGCCCAATTGGATCTCCTTGCAGTCCAGGGGACTCTCAAGAGTCTTCTCCAGCACCATAATTCAAAAGCATCGATTCTTCGACGCTCTGCCTTTCTTATGGTCCAGCTCTCACAGCCATACATGGCTACTGGGAAAACCATCGCTTTGACTAGGCAAACCTTTGTTGGCAGGGTGATGTCTCGGCTTTTGATTAAGTTGTCTAGGTTCACTATAGCTTTCCTCTCAAGAAGTAAACATCTTTTAATATCATGGCTGCAGCCACAGCAGGGCCTACTTCCAGGCAAGTTTGCGTAAACAGATTGAGCCTTTGGAAAGTGTTGCCTGCAGTTTTGAGAAAGGCGGGCTATACCTTCAAAAAAAAGGAGCCGTGGACAAGAATCCTTACTTCCCTGTGGTGTATCCCAAAAGAAAAATGCAAAACTCCTGGTCTCTCCAAGCACATGGATGGTGCCTAATGAGAGCTCAACAACTGGGGTGAGGATGGGAATAAAGTTCCAGGTTGGGAGTGTGTCTTACTGCCCTTGGCCAACTTATCACGGATGAACCTGCTCCTATTCTGAGATCTCCTTCAGATGCCCTTTGGAAAGTGGGGCACCCAGAGAAAGGATCTTGGTCCCAGAGGCATTACGCAGGGGTGTGGGCCGCAGTGGGTGACATCCTGGGTGTGGGTGGTGACACTAGTGGGTCAGAATTTTGGAAACCTTTTTATTTGGAAAATTTGTATTTATGAATACCATCATGTTGTAGATCACTGAAAAGGTAAATTCACCTGGAATCTAGTGAAACAAACTGTGTTGAGTTACCTGTATTCTATCAAACGTTATGGCCAATTTAACCAGCAAAGGAAAACACAACTGCCTTACGGAACAAAAAGTGGATTTCCTGCCCTCAAAGCTGACTGATGAGACTGACTGTTCCGAGAACCAATGAGATGCTATTATGACACAGCGGGTAACCAATAAGGAATTAGTACGAGCCGGCTCTCATTTCCATGGATCGGAGTTAAAATACTAGAACTCTGATTTAGTTGTGTGAACGTTATCGTTAGCCAATGTTGTTGGGTGGGTTACTGATTTGTTGGATGACTTGGACTCTTGCATTTGGCTGTTTATGATATTGCAATTTATCCTGCACAGACTGGTGCAGGAGGGGGTCCATCGTGGGGGTGATGGATTGAGCTCTTGCACCAGGTGACACAAACCCTAGTGACACCTCTGCCCCACACCCTTTGGAATGACTTCTACAGAGACCTGGGTGGCCTGTCTGGTCTTTTTTTCTCCCTCCCCAGGCCTTTCAAGGCCTTGATTAACCTGCTTTATTAACCCAATTAATCCGACAAATTTTGTCAGCTGCGTTCCTTATTTTGCTGACCACTTGTTTAAAATGGATACCCCCCCACACTGCAGACCCCCCCAAGCAGCCAATGAGCACATTACAAGGCAACAACGATGTCTTTTAAAATGGCTTTTGCTTTGTTTGCTACGGTCGACCATGCTAAAAAGAATGATAACAACAAAACGAGACCAATATGCTGCGCTGGGACGCACAATTCAGCTTTGTGGGGCGCAGCTTTGTGCCAAGCGCACAGCTCCTTCCTATGGAGCGGAGGGGGGGCACATGTAACCCCCTGGCCCTCTGTTTACGCGCTACGGAAGGTCTCTGGGTTTGTGGCAGGCCTCAGGAAGAGGAGCCGCCGCTTGTCTCCTACGTGCTCGTTCCGTCCTTGCCTGTTTTGCCAGCTCCAAAGCCTGCACAGGACAGAGCCAGCAGCATCCGGAGGCTCCTTGGCAGCCCCCGCCTGGCCACGGGGAGCGTGGTAGGGCCCGGCCAGACCACGGCTTGGCTCCCAGCTCTGCACTTAGAGCGCAATCAAGGAACGTGTGTTTACCGTGGAGGGGGAAAGAGCGGGGACTGGGTCAGCCGTGCAGCCAAACCCCAGGCCGCCTCTAATTGGGAGCAGGCGGCCAGGCCTCCATGTGGGGCTTCCTCGAGAGACTCACGGCACTGCCTGGCGGGTCTCTGGGTAGGGGTGTTTGGTTCCGGTCCTACAAGATTACAGCAAGGGTGTCAAACCTAAGGCCCGGGGAGGTGCAAATCTGCCCCCCTGGAAGTTCTTTCTCCAGCCCGCAGCCTCCCCAGCCCCATTATCATCTGCTCTCAGCGGCTGAACTGTGCTGAGGTGTCACTGCTGAAAGGGAATTCCGCAGGATCGTTGGGCTCTCCCGTCTTGGAAAGTATGACCACGACTTGCAGTTTTCTGGCATTTGCAGCTGATGGGTTCCTGAGGGGGCACAAGGGTGCTTATTTCTGCTCATGACCTCCTGCTCTACGACATCACTTCTGGCCCTCACGAATGCTGCTTTTGGTCTGCTCTGTGAAATGGGGCACCCCTGCATTACAGCCTTACTGGACCCAATGGGGTTACTTGTGAGTAAATAAGAGTTTTCAACTACCTAGGCATGGGGCGGGGGAACCTCCCCCAGGAGACTGCCGCAGGGGAGCAGCTGCAGGAGACGGCTGTGAGTCCCCTCCTCCTTGGGCAGGGGCAGCTTGGCAGGGACCGGGATGCTGCTTGGGAGGGGAGCTCCTGGCCTGATCCGGCAGGTTTTGTGCTGGGCTTGTTCAAAAGGCATGAGCAGTCCTTGCCCGCGCCTGTTGGCCCTCGCCTCCGAGGCAACCCCAGAATACGCCAGCGCAGCAGCAAGAGCAGCCACCAGCAGCTCACAGCGACCCAACTCACACTCACCCAACTCCCTCCTCCCGTCAGACTCCTGCTCAGTTCCTGGGAGCCTCGAGAAGAGCTCTGCCCTACGCCCAATCGGGTTGTGAACAGTGATGTCATGCAGGGGGTATGCGAGTACCGGTTCCTAGGATTAGGGCTGGCCCCGCCCATTCATTGACTCCGCCCCCTGCAACGTTTGAGTTCCCTGCACATTCTCAGAGCCAGGCAGGCAGGCAGCGAGCGGAGCCTTGCCTTGCCTTGCCACTGAAAAATGAGCTGCTCTGGGGTTTTGGAACTGTTGGGTCATTTTAACATGATGCCAGGCCTCTTTAACATGTTCTGGGGGTGCTGTGGAATACTGTTGGGTCAGCTTAAAATTGTCTGAGGCCTCAAAAAGAGCTTTTTTCATGTCCCTTCCTGCCACGACCTCACTTCCGGCTTATGACGTCACTTCCGGTGGGTGGGTCCCAACACGTGCCAATCAAAAGTGAGTACCTGTAATCCTTTAGATGACACCACTGGTCGTGAAGCCTCGTGTGGGTGTGCAGCCAGCTCGCCAAGCCTGTGCAAGAGAGGGCTGGGTCCAACCCAGTCATGGTCCTGTCCCATCTTATCAAAACTGAGCTCAACAGCACAGCCTTTTCTCGCAGTCTTGCCTCCCAGCTCCTAAGGCCGGCCCTGCTCAGGTGACTACCGCACAGGGTTGTTGTGAAGACACAGGAGGTGGGGGGGGAAATGGGGCAGATGGAGGCAGGGGGTGGGCAGCCATGGGGGCAGATCAGTTCTGGGAGGGGGGCGGATTGGTGATGGGCCCCCAGTCTCACATTTCAGTTGTTTGTTTATTGGGGTTGTGGCCTTAAAAAAAGGGTTGAAGAGCAGCGGTGTCATGCAGCCGGAACACTGGGCGGGAGGAAGGGGTGAGCGGGGAAGACGGCGAAACGGACCGGAACGCAACGGGCGGGCTGCCGCTCACCCGTTCCTCCCGCCCAGCGTTCCGGCTGCATGACGCTGCTGTTGAAGAGCACTGCTCAATGTTCAGGAAGGGTCTTCTGCACACAACACAGGGAGGTCACCCGCAGTGGCAAGTCCTTCCCCACGGCTCCAGTCAGACCAGTGGCAAAGATTACACTGAAGGGAAAAGAGACAGACAGACAGACACCGGGGTGGGATGGGATGGGGTGGAGACACAACAGCACCAGTTTTCCAACAACAAAAGGACACACTGCTCTGCTAACCCACTGCAGGAGTAGGTGCCAACTGAGCATTTATACAAGGCTTGAGAATAAAACGGCCAATATTATTATGCCATTGTACAAATCGATGGTAAGGCCACATCTGGAGTATTGCTACAGTTCTGGTCGCAACATCTCAAAAAGGACACAGTGGAGCTGGAAAAGGTGCAGAAGAGAGCGACCAAAATGATTACGGGGCTGGGGCACCTCCCTTATGAAGAAAGACTGCAGCGTTTGGGGCTCTTCAGTCTGGAAAAAAGGCGCCTGAGGGGGGACATGTTTGAGACATACAAAATCATGCACGGGAGGGATAGAGTGGATAGAGGGATGTTCTTTTCCCTCTCACAATACCAGAACCAGGGGGCATCCACTGAAATTGAGTGTTGGGAGAGTTAAAACAGATAAAAGGAAATACTTTTTTACCCAGCGGGTAATTAACCTATGGAACTCCTTGCCACAGGAGGTGGTGATGGCATCTGGCCTCGATGCTTTTAAAAGGGGACTGGACAGATTTTTGGAGGAAAAGTCCATCACAGGCTACAGGCCATGATGGGTGGTGCAGCTTCCTTCTTTTAGGATGCAGGTCTCTTGTTGTCTTGTGTGCTCCCTGAGGCATCTGGTGGGCCACTGTGAGATACAGGAAGCTGGACTAGATGGGCCTTTGGCCTGATCCAGTGGGGCTCTTCTTATGTTCTTATATGTTCTGAGCTACAATTAGAAAGCAAAAATGGTAACAGGTGAGTGTTGTTCTTTTTTAATGGAAAGACAATGAAAATATTGCTCGCTGCTTCAGAAGACAGCCGGGCACTCTGACTGTGTGCAGGAGCATCCCAAGGACGCTGGTCACACGTGGACCACTGACAACAAGCAGGACCTTCCCATCTCTGTTTGGCTCTTGATGCCTGCAAGGCACTGAGGCACACAAGGGGAGACCCAGCGGGAGCCTTGAAGAACCCGGATCCTCCTCTAGCAAACTCTTGCAAGTGCCACCAGCATCATTCCTCAACTATCAAGCACCAATCCTTGGTGGAATGTCTAGCCAGGCAAGACTTTGGAGGAGAGAAGACGGCTTGCGGCTGTGCGCCCAAGGGACCAATTTAGGAAGACTGAAACTTCTGGAGCCAGGAGAACTGTAGGGGGTGGACCAGTTGAGACGTGGGAGCCCAGGCAGCTCACAGGGGCCTGATGGGGCCCCCAAAGGCACACGCCAAAGTCTCGCAAAGGCCTGGCTGGGTTCCAGGCTGCTGCCTGGCCAGAGTTTCCCAGCAGGGCCCAGTTTGGAGGGGGAGCAGTCCTGCGCTGGGATCCGGCCTCCTTCGCCCCTCTTCAGCGTCTCTCCCCAGCACGGAAAGGGTCCTTTTGCCAGAAGCCAGCCGAGTCTCATTGCAGCTCCTGCAGCCCGTCTGCGATCTCTCGGCCCTCCTGGGCAATTGCCTGGCAGAGAGGGAGGAAGTGACACCAGTCAGGACCAGCCACGGGACTGGACTTGGAACCCACCAGACCAGCGAGCCCTCCTGGCCAGTGCCTAAGAATGTAAGGACATAACATAAGAGCCCCGCTGGATCAGGCCAAAGGCCCATCTAGTCCAGCTTCCTGCATCTCACAGCGGCCCCACCAGAAGCCTCAGGGAGCTCAGTAGACAACAAGATGCCTGCATCCTGTTGCCACTCCCCTGCACCCGGCATTCTGAAGTAGTCTCCTATTAATGTAAGGAGGTTGCCCAACCCATCATGGCCTACAGTCCTCCAGAAACCTGTCCAGTCCCCTTCTAAAGGAATCTAGGCCAGATGCCATCACCACCTCCTGTGGCTACTGCCTGGACACCCCCTCCTCTCTGCTGTCCTCTTTTTAAGACAGTAAGCATCTGCGGGGGCTGCAGGCAACTGAGGGGGTGGGGGTTCTGCTTGCCGGGCCTCCCGACCTGCTGGCAGACAACCAATGAGCTGCAGCACGGAAGGAGACGTGCCTCCCGCCCCCAGACTGCAGCTCCAGAGGGAGAAGCAGTTCCAAGCTCTCGTTCAGCACCAGAACAGAGCGAGTCCCAGCGATTTAGCTCTGGTTCAAGCACCCCCTCCTCTGGTTGCTAGTGGCCTCTCTTTCCTGTGCGTGCACAGCCTCCCCCCCCCCCCCACACGTTGGTTTCTTAGCTGAAAGTACAGAGGGGCAGATCACTGGGCCGGGGTGGGGGGCGGGTCTTTGGTTCCTGCAGCAAGCAAGAAGACAGTGCAGACATGCCCCAGTACCCGCTAGAGGTTCCATTCTGGACCACCACCACCACCCCCTGGATACCTGAAATCGTGGATACTGGGGGCGCCTTTTTAAAGATAGGGGAACATCAGTGGGTTTGCTGCAGCAAGGTAAAAAAAAGGAGATTTGCTCCATGTTCCCCTCTCTTTTTAATAGACAATCCACTATCCATAGATAACTGAATCAGTGGATACTGAATCAGTGGATACTGGGGCACACCTGAAAGGCACCTTTTGCTGCTGGTGTCCCTGCTTGAAGATGCCTGTGATGAGCACTAGGGGGTGCTGCTCTGCTGCTGCCAGGTTTGCACTATCCCTTGCTTCATGGGGGGGGGGGAGCAACCCTTTCTAACTGATGCCACCACCATGAACTTTCACAACACTTGTGAAAGGTGTCACCTGCATAGAGACATGAACTTACGGGGGGGGGGAATGGGGCAAAACCCCACATTATTTCCAAGGCACCATTTCAATGGAAAAGCAGGGAGTCTGGGGAAATCTGACACAGTATTTTCTATTTCCAAACAAGTGAAATGTCTCTATAGACATTTTTCACATAAACATTTTTCACATATTATATTCCTTGCCCGTTTCTTGTTTTCCAAGGCTGATAATTAGGGTTACCAGATCCAAACTGGGACAGAGTGCCTATACCTTTAACCATTGTTTAGAAGATGGAATTTGAGCAGGTGCAGCTTTTGAAACCCTTCCATGATGAGCTGCACCTGCCCAAATTCCCTCTTCTATATAGTGGTTAAAGGTATAGGCACTCTGTCCCAGTTTGGATCTGGTAACCCTACTGATAATTCTGATTATTTCCCAATGCTAAAATTCTAATCCCTCTCTCTCTCACACACACACTCACACTTACAGTGACAACTATGTTGACAGTTCCCAATTCCAGCCTGTGTCTCTTCAATCCATCCATCCATCTTTATATACCGCTTTTCAACAAGACGTTCACAAAGCGGTTTACAGGGAAAAAATAAAGTTTACAACAAGCAAGGACCACAACAGCGTATCAGCTGCAAGTCCAGATGGGTTTTGCATTTAGAAAAACAAAAGGTTTCCCCCCCCCACATACTGTACAGAATTTTTCTCTCTCTACCCCTGTGGCTCTCAAACCTTTTAGCATCAAGACCCACCTCAAATAAAAGAAGTGCCACTTTGCCAGCATTCAAGCCTCTGTGGCTGTAACGGTGATGGGGCAGCCGTGCCCCCCCCCCCCGCTAAACAAGTAGCAGGCCATTTAACCCTTGGCACATTGACCAATTAGGCTGATTCACGACCCACCAAAAAGTGAGTCATGGCCCACTGCAGGCCATGGATCCACAGTCTGGGAATGGCTACTCGACACTCTGCAGGGTTTTTTTATTCCACGAGGAAGAAGCGGATTGTGTCGGCGAAGGCTGCAGGGCTCTGCGAGGGCCCCCCGGGTGGCACTGGCAGCTTCTCCAGTGAATGTGAGGAATGAGCCCCAGAGGGCCGCTGGAGCAGGGCTGCAGTGCTGGGCTGGACAGACCCAGAGGTCCGGCCTCCCTGGCCCTGGGCGCTCGCGGTTTCACTTCTCAGGCGGCACCAACCTGCCAGTCTGCCCTGCGCCTCTGGATCTCCTCTTGCAAGTCCGCGATTCTCCTCCGACCGGCCAGCACCGCCTCCGCCAGCCTGGCGTTTGCCGCCTCCTTCTCTTGCAGGGACTTCTGGAGGAACCGGCGCTGCTTCAGGAGGTAGGGCGCGATGGTGCTGCGGACGTCGTCCTCCGGGATCCCGCTGGGGCGCCTGAACGCAACAGACACCGCAAGAATCAACAGCGCTTTCAGATGGCACAGCAAGGAGGCTGTGCAGGGCCTCCCAGCAGCCCAGGCTCCTCGCCGGCTCTGTTGCTATGGGAGGCAGCAGGCAGCAGGGAACTTGGCCACAGCCCAGGGGCCCCGGCCGACGCGGATTGGACAAGTCCATCCGCCGGTCCTGATTGCCATCACCTGTGGCCAAGGCCCACTCCCTGGCCCTGGGAACGCCCTTCTTTCCCACCTGCCTACCGCCTGATCAACAGCCCCCCTCCTCCATCATTTGTTGAATTCCAGCCAATTAAGCACGGATTAAGAGAGCACCACCCTAACAGTAGCCCCTGACCCTCGACACCTTCACGCCACCCTGTCAGCACCGTGTAAGTTCTCTCTTGTTTGTCTTGCTTTGTGTCTGGATAAAGAGCTTGGCCCCTCAGCCTTGGACTGGACTGGCTCCTTTCTCTGATCCACGAGAACCTCCAGCCCACGGCCACCGCCACAGGCCGGAACAGAGGTCAGCAGCCCCCTTGTGCTTGAAGGGGAGGGTCACACAACAACACTGTCCTGCAGCAAGTTCCCATCAGGTTGAAGAAACCCTTTCTTCACATAATACCCAGTTAGCTTATGGAATTCCCTGCCACAAGATACAATAATGCAGCCGCTGGCTTCAAGACAGGACCAGAAAAATCAGCGCAGGATAGACTGATCAATCAATGGCGGAGAGTCACCGATAAATGGCAACTCTAAGGATACCATTTTATCATAAGAAAAATACGTAAGAAAAACTACAGGTGGCCCTCTTGGGAACCAAAGGTGGCCAGATCTGGCAATTTTCCAGATCTTAGTTGCCCATTTCACTTGTGCCAGTGTCAGTTTCCCGGAGCAGCCAGAGGGGAAGGGGACCCTGATCAGCTTTTGGGGCCAGCAGGTTGCACACCACAAGTCAGACTGGTGAGCTCACTGGGCCAGTTAATCCAACTTGTAACCTATCATTGAGTGCTCAGAACCCCAATTTGTACTGCATCTGTTTTTCCACAGCAAAGGTCAGCATGATCTACAGGTGGAGCCATCTCATCCACGGTTTCCCATCTGCTGATTTGACTCAGCGCAGAGCCACTGTAGAAGAGAAGGGCTCATTAAGTTAAACAGACACATGCCATTAATTAGCAGTCAGTGTTCAAAAACAAGCTTCTCTTACCATATCAAGGCGGCTGCAGTGATTCTCCAGGGGCTTGGAGCAAATTAGTAGCTCTGAAATAAGACCTCCTCCCTCAACCTGGGATTAATCACTTCCGTCTTGCCTTTTTTCGCCTAGCTCCAGGCTAAAGGGAAGAGGTCTTATCACAGAGCTACTAATTTGCTCTAAGCCCCTGTAGAATTGCTGCAGCTGCCTTGCTATGGTAAGAAAAGCTTGTTTTTAAACACTGACTGCTAATTAATGGCATGTATTTTGTTTTCTAAAGGCATGTTTTCTAAATGGCATGTTTATTTTGTATTTAAAGTGCTTTTTGGCAACTGCAAGAGTTCCTGGAGCAGAACCCTTGTGGATAAAAAGGCTCCCCCTGTAGACAGCACAATGTAGTGGACTCTCAGTATCCACAAGGGATCTGTTCTGGGACCCCCTCCCGCAGATACTGACATCTGTGGATAATTAAACGCTTACCTGGGGGCTGCATGCAGCCTGCCTGTGCCTCAGAGCACCCCCAAAAGCAACAAAAGTCTGGCACTACCAACTCGGAAGCTTCATGTTGGCTGGGGAGTCTCCCCCATTAAACTGCCACTTCTCAATGCAAAGGAAAGGAAATTAGCCTTGCTGTGGGCTCATCTTGGTGTGCGTGTATGCGTGGGATGGTCTCTCCCGGGTCTCTTTCCAAGCAGGCACGTCACACCTTCCATGTGCGTGCCTAGGTGAGTCTCAGCGATGGGGAAGGGGAACGTAAATACTCTGAAGACTATCTAAAATTTGGCTTTAACTCCTTGATCAGCAGTGGCCTAGAGAAGCCAGAATGCGTTCTGTGCAGCGTTGTTCTCAGTCCTGAATCAATCGCTGAACTCAAAAATCAAACGTCACTTACACACAAAGCACTCAGAACATTCTAAAAAGGATGTGGAGTTCTTTCAACTTGCGTAGAGTCAGCGGCGCCATGCTGCCGGAACGCTGGGCGGGAGGAACGGGTGAGCGGCATCCCGCCCGTTGCGTACCGCTCCGCCCTGGGGAAGACGGTGAAACGGAGCAGTACGCAACGGGCGGGCTGCCGCTCCCCCGTTCCTCCCGCCCAGCGTTCCGGCAGCATGACGCCGCTGCATAGTTATTAAAAACAATGACTTCACTTCCTGCTTAACGACATAACTTCCAGCCCTAGGCCTTGGGGGTCCTGACATGTTGTCGTACCTAAAAAGGGGGTCCCAATGAGAAAAAAGGCTGGGAACCACTGGGCTAGGGTGACGTGGAGCAGCTGCTCCCCCGAACCTTCCCAATGCCAGAGGGCAGCCACTGCAGAGGAGTCCCTTTGCTCAGCCAGCAGGGCTGCTGCTAGTGGTGGTGGTGGGGCTGCGCTCACAGCAGGGCACGCAGAGGGAGGCTTCCCAGAAGCCCCCAGGCCAGGAGAGGGGCACGGCGGCTGGGCTGGGCTGGCCCGGCAGAGCCTTCCTCCTGCCAACGGAGCCGCCATCCCTACCAGGCGGGCGCCTCCCTGTCCTTGGCGTCCTCCACCAGCTTGTCCAGCGTCCCAAACAGGGCCTCCAGGTTCCCCTCTTGCCTCAGCTCTTGGATCTCCTCCTGCAGCAGACAGGAAAACAGCTGGTCAGGACCCAGCAGCGGCATCTCCACTGTAAGCCACTCTGGGGCGGGAAGAGATTTCCCCCGGTCGTCGTCCCCCCTCAATTAAAACCACCTGCTCCCTCCTTCATCCCTCGACTTCTCTCCTGTCCTGTTCTATGAGGAAGGGAAGGGGGGGACCATGGAGGGGAGGGGCCTCACTTGGCACTTCACTTCAGGCTGCAGAATCCAGCCTCGACAGCTTCTCACAGCGCAGAAGGCTGCAGACCCTGCTTGCAGAAGCTGCCCTGAGCCCTCACAAGGGGAGGAAAGTGGAGAGGGGGCCGTCTTTTGCTAATTGCTGAATGCCTGAACAGGGCCGATTCAGGCCAAACTCCGGCTAGCACTGAGCCAAACCTCCATTGCAGTCATCCAAACCACAGGCTGATAGCTCAAGATAGACCCGGGGCCAAACTCCCTCCTCAACCCCAGTGACTCCCTCCCTCCCACCCTCCCAGCCAGCCAGATTCAGACATTGAGGTCTGACTGCTGCACCCCAACAAAAAGGAGGAAGTCAGGAGTCGGCTCAGGTAGCAGCCGGCCGTGGCTTGCATTGGTCCGCACCGGCTCTGTCCAGGCCCTTTGCCTGCTGTCTTTTTTGAGTGACTGGCACTTCCTTACACCAGCGGTTCCCAGACTTCGGCTGGGAGGCTCCCTCTTAAGGAGGGTAGCAACCCAACCGGAGATCCGTAGCAGCCATTAACACAGCACTTCTGGGGGTTGCCGCCACCACCCCTCAAGCCTCACACTCTCCTTGTGTCTTCTTTGCTGATGGGGACGAGGAGTGGCCCTTCAACAGTCTTGGGGGGGCGTGTTCTGGGGTCCAGCTACTGATCTGAAGCTACCTGCTGGCCGTGTCTGGGGAGCAAGAACCTCCCCCGCCCCATCTTCAAAAAGCAAGGCACAGGGCTGCTAACCAGACAGGCCTGCCCGTTTCGTGGGCGCTTACCCGAAAGGACGCTTGCAGCTGGCATAAGAACTGGTCGTAAATGCACCTCGTGAGTTCAGGCTGTGCTTTGTAGAGTCGACTGTAGCAGGTGGCAAACCTCTGGTAGCTATGGAGAGGGAAAGACAGAGGCCAGGGACATTTGAGACAGGCCTCCCCCGTGATAAATCCCAGCCTTGACCAGCAACCCCCAGAGGCCTGCCCCATCTGTCCTCTCCACCATAGTATGGGGGCACAATCCTAATCTGGAGTTAGGCCAGCAAAGTTTGGCTGGCACAAGAGCCACAGTAAAGCATGTTTGGACCACTCTAAGAGACAGCGAGGATGGCGCACGCCTGTGTGCTGGCCTCTCTGACTCTAAGAGTGGTCCAAACATACTAGGTAGAAGATTTAGTCGAGAGGGTTAATGCCTCCGTTTGCCTGAAGATAAGAGCTGAAGATCTGAAGGTCGCCAGTTCGGGACAGCCGGAAGTCTCTGTAAGCGGCAGACCTCGTTAATTGCGGCTGATTAACAGCTGAGCTTCGGCTGCCTTGTGTGAGGGGGAGTTGTGCCGAAGTTCAGCCGCTTCTCTGGTGGGAGCAGGGAAGGCATTTATCAGCCAGCAAGAAGACAAACGGGTGGCCAGAATGAAGGACTAAATCCAGAAAGATCCATCTGTATGTGTGTAGTTCTTGAAAGATAGAACATTTCAGGAAAAATTGTAAAAACCTTCGGGTTTCTGAATAAAGTCTGCCCATGTAGACTGCCTTGAGTTATAGTCATTAGAGAAATCTGGTGACGTAAGAAAGGCGGTATATAAATCCAAGTATTATTATTATTATTATTATTATTATTATTATTATTATTATTATTGTGCCAGCCAAACTTTGCTGGCCTATCTGTGCCGCCTAACTCCAGATTAGGATTGTGCCCTAAATATGTTTGGCCACTCTTGAAGTCAGAGAGGCCAGCACACAGACGTGCACCATCCTCCCTGACCAAAAGAGCTTTAAGGTGTCCCTTGTGCCAGCCAAACTGTGCTGGCGTCACTCCAGGTTTGGACTGCGCCCCGAGTGAAGTGCCAGAAGTCCCCGCCCCCTCTCTTGGCAAGATCCCTGCCAGATATGCAAAATCCCCTGTGCCAGAGATTGTGAAGGGCATGACTGACTGCTACTCTAGCCAATGAGACCCGTCCATTCTAGCTCCCGTTTCCTGCTTGCTACATTAATGACGACACATTCTATAGCACTGATTCACTTTATCTGGACCTTTGTCTATTGGCTCTTCTAAGAGGCCCTCGAGGCAGCTCACAGGTGGTAAAAAAAAA
>JAJKFI010000236.1:0-14817 GCA_029204185.1 Lerista edwardsae | reverse complement strand
GGGGGGGGGGCATCCCAGGCAGATTTCTTACCACTCAGTTGAACACCCTGCTCTGCACTGAACATATGCACAGTTCCAACCAGTCCTTCCCCCCCTGAAAAAAAACACCTCAGTCTCCAGTCCTGTGGAACTCTGTGCCTTTTGAGGTTTCAGATGCAGAAACAAGATTCGTAGGTGCTTCAAAGCTGTGTGCAACTGACAAGAGGAAATGCAGCTCTCACTCCTACTCCTCAGGAACATAGACTGTGGCTTCTACAGCATCTCAGAACCCACATCTGAGTTTCTGATGTGGCTCATCTTCAGACCACCCCATCAGCCCTGTCCAAAATATTACACAGGCAGGTGGGCGTTGTGGACCTCATCATGGATACCAGAAACCTCAGATACTGGGGACCCCTTTTTAAAGATAAGGGAATATCTGATTTTGCTGCCACAAAGTTAAAAAAAAGGTTTGTTTAATGTCCTATCTTTAATAGGACATTATTGTGGATACTGAATCAGTGGGTACAGGGGCACATCTGTATTTAAGTTTAACAAGGACACACTGCTGTAAATCTCCTGTGCTGGATGGTCAGGGGACCACAACCAAGTTCAGCAATTGTGTCAAGTTGCAGGTTCAGCTGCCTTGACCATGATGTGAGCTGAATTGAACCAGGGGCCGACTACAAGGTCAAACCAGGGTGTGCCACGGCAGCAAAACATTCCTCTTGCAGTGCCCCTTGGCTCCAATTGGAAAACCACGACAAAGCCTGAAAGCCAGAGCCGGCAATGACCACCACAGCAGGACAGCCAGGATTTGCTGCCAGTGAGGAAGTGCAGGAGGGAAGCGGAGCCTGGCAGCCCAAGGTTTCGGCAGTCTGGCTGACCTGGTGCACGGCTGTGTTTGTGCACAATGCAGGTAACCAGCGAGGCTTCTCTGACCTCATTCTTACCCCCAGCCAAATGAGTGCACACCTTCACATAACGATAAGTGATGAGCTGAGTACCGATAGCAATACCAGGTGTGTGGTGGTGGGGAGGACGGTGCCTTCCAAGGAGACCAGCCTGCTGTTCCTCTTCTTTTTGAAGAAGAGTTGGGGAGGGACATGGCTGAGCAGCCTCTGCTCTCGGGCCCAGTGCCCAGCAGTTCGCAGTTTCCAGATGTGCAAGCAAAACAAGATCCACCAGGAAAGAGGTCAAATAAATAATAAAAATTTTAATTACACTTCAGAGACATTGTACAGTGCAAAATTGAAACCGGTTGTTAATGTACACAAATACATTCAAACTCCACACCGAGACAGCAGGCACTGAGTATTGGGGACACTGTTTGGAATTTACTCCCCTGTGGACGGGCAAAACCTGAATTCACGTCGGCTGCCCAAGGCTCCCCCCCCCGCCCCGCTGGCACACACCCCTGCCCTCCACCACCCTCACACACAACAGCCTTTTCCTCCTGGTATTCAATAACCGCGGTTTCCTGAGGTCAATCCCCTGGCGCACGCACACACACACACCCCGCCACAATGGTCACGACATACTAAGGAACTAAAAAAAAAGCCAAGATGGATGATAAAAGAATGGAATGAAATTGCAGGCCACAGAGTTATCCAGGGCAGGGTTTGTACTTCCAAGGGTGGGAGAAGACCACAAGGCCCCCATTCACAACTTGCTCCTCACTCTACCAGTCTGAGGGATAAGTAACCCCACAGGCAGTGCTAACCACCGGGGATTTCCATGCAAGTCGGCGAGTGAAGGGTGCTGAATGGTCTTTCATCAGACAATGCTGCAAAACTGGCCCCGCAGCTTCCCAAGGGACAGGGGATGAAGCCCATTCTTTGCCACGCAGCCATAAAGACAAGCCTGCCATCTCCCATGAAACAATCTGCCAGGTGAGACTCCCTACACCTGAGCCAGCCTGCCAGAGGTCACCACAGCTCCCTTCCTGACTCAAGAAGGAAGAAGGGGATGGAACTGAGGAGGGAAGGGCAGAGGAGGGGGGCCGTCTCTCACTGGCCTCCTCCACATTTTAAACCTAAGGTGTGGGTGGAGGCACCCCCCACCGCCTGCAAAGACCCCTCCTTCAGCAGGATGATGGGCTCAGCTGGAGGCAGACCAAAAATGGAGACTTTGGGGCTGCTCCATTTCATAGCTACAGAAAAAAAAGCTGACCCACACATCTGCTCGAGCTGCATCTCTGTGTGGGGAGGCCCCTCCCCAGAGATGTGTCACGGTGTCATGGCCCCGCCCCAGGGACTCTGCCTAGCCAGGGCGACGCCCGCCCGTGACACCCACGCACAAAGGCTGGGGTTGTTCCCTGGGTGTTGACAACATGAGGAGTCGCCCAGTGCTACAAAGATTGCCGGGGGGGGGTGTTTACAAGTGCCTGGGGCTGCACCTCTTCAGACCACAGTGGGGGTCGACATGACTGAGAGCAACTCTGCAGAAAAATGCCTGCACATCACAGACCAGGCTACAAAGCAATTCCCTCGCATGAGACATCTCAACAGGCAAGGACTTACACAGACGTTTTGGGTGGGGAGCCTCCCCTCGTGTCAGCCCAGACCTGCGTCTACCACCTCACCAAGATCCAGACACAATGGACACGTCTGAATGTTGGGCTTGTGGCTCCTGCTAGTCTTCAATTCCCCCCTCTGACTTCACTGCTGCTAAGCTGCAGGGGGGTGAAATGCGGGTGGTCCAGTTTTGCAGCAGACCTCACTCCAACAGCTTGAGGCAGCGATGGATGGGGAGAAGGAAGACCACCGGACGGCTGGTCTGGCCCACAGAGAGTCTCCAGCATCCACCACACGCCAAGCGCTGAGCTCCACAGTTTGCCGTTCTGCAGAGGGCCTGCGCAGAGGACTTCTGAGGACCAGGCACAGCCCTTCGAAGGCCCGGCAGTTCTCGATCGTGGCACTCACGGAAACTCTGACCCAAGTTCACGCACACGAGCGTGTTTGACGCTTGCTGCAACTGCCGGAACCAAAGTGCAGAGGACCTCCCCCCCCCCCAGTATTGCTTTCAGAGATCACCCTCAGGCTTGCCCTCAAAAGCGTGTGGGGGGCGGAGGGTGCAGCCCCTGCTCCACTGTGCCCTGCCACAGACCGGCACAGCCACACACAGGCTGAGGATCAGGGAAGGGAGAGGAAGCGGCACAAGCACCAGAGGTGGGACATCGGAAGGGCAGTGTCGGGATCCGGAGGGGAGGTGTTGACAGCCCGGAAAGGCCCACAGGGCAGACCCCAGACCTTGTCCTGCCCACCCCGTCTCTGGCCCCGCAGCGCAACGCTCTCTCCAGGCAACAGGAGCCAAAAGACGTTCCTTCCAAGGCACAGTCGGATCTGCAGAAGGGCTGCAGACCAGACTGGCTGACGACAAGCCAAGGCTCCCAGTGGCCTCCCCCCAGCCCCCCCCCCCGGGCACAGTCTTCCTGCTCCGCCTCCCCATCTTATTTGTACAAGGAAACAAAAAAAAAGTGGTATTGCACAAAACATTTCAGCAACATGAAGTTCCGCCCGAGGGAGAGAATCATCAGAGTCATTTGTGCTTAGAGGGAAAAAGGGGGAACTAGAAGCGTTTCTTGGTCGGGCTCCGTGACCGTTTTTACACACACGCCAGAGTCTACCTCCCCCCTCCCAAGAAGAGAGCGAGGGGGGGATGCACACATACACACAACTGTGCACCACAACGGTTGCGCTCTGCACAACGCAGAGTCACTTTTGACACGTTCCGAAGGAAAAAAGCCGACCGCGGCGGCTTCGATAGCGGGAGGTTGGCAAGAGACCGTCGGATATACAAAAGGACAGAAGATCGACCCATACAGGTCTGATCAGGATGGTCACAGCAGCGTCCTGGGACTTTCAGATTCTTCCCCCGCCCCTTCAGCCCGGCACAAAACCCCTTCACTTTTTCAGTGTTCTGGAAATGGGAGTTTTTAAAGTATCGACTTCTCGGTGCCAAGGGCTGAAAGGTCCAGCAGGGGGCGCCAATGGGAGAAGCTGGTCTCCAGGTGCAGGAATTTGGCAGGTTTATTTATTCATTTTATTTGAAAAACAAAAAGGATCCACTTCTGTTCTGCGATTTGGTGACTTTGCTCCAACCGTCAAGTCTTTTAAACTCAAGGATGGGCCAGGGAGGGGGAGGGGGAGGAGGAGTAGCTGTACAAGGCTCCACTCGCGTGCAAAGAGCTGGGGGGGGGGGCTGGTCTCAACCACAGCAGGTGCCGAGTCTCTCAGTCCGGGTGGGGAAGGAGGACCCCCAAAGCACTGGCTCTGCAGTCCCACCGCACTGTGCCAGGGGGCAGCTCTCCAGCCGCTGCCACGCGACACGCACCCGGGCATCCCTGCAGCCGCCACTGCCACCGTGGCCTTCCGCGGCCCAGGAGGTCCCAGAGGCGTCATCCGCCGCCCTCTCGCCCCTCCAGTGCCCCTACCAGTGCCTGGAGTCCACCAGCTCTGGGCGGAGGCTCAGCTTCTTCAGGGTCTCGTAACCCACCACGATGACGATGGTGGACGGCGTGGCCGAGATGATGCGGGCGGAGAGGCCCTTGGTGAGCCCCCAGGGCCCCTCCTCCGCCAGCAGCTGCTTGAAGGTGAGGATGATGGAACTCTTGCCTTCCACCTGGGTGGGGGGGGGGAGAAAAGCCACAGTGTCAGGGGGGGGGCGAACCTGGGGGAGAAAACTGCCCCGCCATGAAACACAGCTGATGCTGCATCTCAGTCAATACCGATGCTCAAGAACTCCGGGATCCGCCGTAAGCAACAGAGGTGTACCTGCTTCCCTCCACAATTTAACACGGGACATATTGGGGGGGGGGGGATAGCGGCAAACTGCCACAGGCAGAAAGAAGTGGTCTGCTGGGATGAAAGCAGGCCAGTCACACCCTCCCGGCCACTAGAGGGCGCCACAGGGGAGATGGGGCCGAGCAGGCAGGGGGCCACCCAGGTCTGCTTCCAAGCCCGCAACCTGCCTCTGGCTGAAGGAGGCCCGGCTCACACCAGCCCCACAATCCCCCACGTGCTTTGAAAAGTCTGTCCGTTGCTTTGTGTGGCAAAGGGTGTGCGTGTGTGTACAGATGCAGAAAACGACGGCATGTGAGGCCGGCCTCCGGGCCACCTGGGCCGGGGGTGGGTGTGCCATGGCCAGACTCACAGGCACAGGGCTCTACAAGGCGGTGGGTAGGCAGGAGCCTGCCCCCCCACACACACACTAGCCCCATCGTGCACACCAGGCAGCTGCTCTGCCACCCAACTGACCCCTCCCAAGAGAGGTCTGCGCTGGATTGCGAGGGGGAAGCCAGTGCAGAGAGCGCTCCTTCTCGCGAGCGACAGGCAGGTCACGGGCCAACCCTGCAAACCGCCACTGATGCCGCAGGCCAGCCGGGGCGGGGGGGGGAGATTGGCTGGGCGCAGAGGCAGCCCAGCCGCCAGGGGAGGGACCTCTCACCTGCACGCGTGCGCGGATGACGTCCATGGGGTTGGTGAGGGTGGAGGCCGTCGCGGCAGCCAGTGGTCCGGAGATGGCTTGCAGGAGGAGGTGCGGGCAGTCCCTGGGCGTCAGGCTGGCGAGCTGTTCTGGAACAGGAGCAGAGGCCCAGTTATGGGTGCCGGCTTGGGGCGGGGGAGGAGCTGCTTCCACGGTCAGAGGCAGCCCACCGCCAAGGGGTCTGTGGGAAGAGGCCAAAGGACCCCGCGGAGCCTTGGTCAAGCCCTGCCAGGGGACGCCCACAGCCACCCCCTCCTCCAGGGTGTCGTAAGGGCTTTGCCTTGGGGGAAGAGGAGACGTGAGGCGCCCACAGGCGCTTTGGCCAGAACCATCTGATCACTTGTGAAAGGAGAACGCTTTGCGTGGGCACCAGAGCGCCTCTGCAGGTGGCCAAGTCAGCTGGAGTCCGGCAGGCATCCCGACGCCTTCTGAGCTGGAGCCTGGTGCTCCCGCGGCAGCAACGCCCCTCCCAGGCCTCCGCCTCCGCAGCATGGCCACCCAAGCGCAGGCGGCCTTCAGGCTGCCCAGTCCCAGGCAGTGGACGCTCGCGTGCAGAGGCTGGGGGCCCAGTGCCAACCCGAGCGCGCCTACCTGCGTAGAAGTGGTAGAAGGGCCACCAGACGGCGCTGTTGGGAATGTAGGTGAGCAGGGAGGCCACGTAGCCCCGGTAGAAGCCCCGCAGCCCGTCGGCCCGGAAGATCTGCGCGATGATGTCCCGCGTCTGGCCGAAGACCAGGAGCCGCCTGCCCTCGCGGGCCTGCACCCGGAAGCGGCCCATGCTCTCGCCCTTGCGCTGCATCATCAGGTGCTGGGAGACCACGTCGATGGGGACCGTGATGCTCTGGGCCACCAGGGAGGCCGACCCGCCGGCCACCAGCGACTTCACCGCGTTGTTGTTGTTGTAGCGGGAGACGTACTTGCGGGTGAGCTCGTAGGTCGTCACGTAGCACTGGCCCGAGATGAGCGTGAAGGTGTTGACCAGGAAGCCGCGGTAGAGGCCGGCCGTCCCCTCCGTGCGCAGGATCTTGACAAAGGCGTCAAAGGTCCCGTTGTAGAGGCTCTTCCCCTTCTGGACCTGCAGCCGCGTCCGGATGAGGGTGAAGGGGTAGACGCTGACCCGGATCATCATGGTCATGCAGACGCCCAGGAGGTAGAACTTCCGCTTGTCCAGGTGCTCCCACTCGATGATGGGGATGTTGCGCTTGTCCTCCATGGCCGCAGGCCCTGGGGAGGAAGAAGAGCCTGAGTGCCTGGCAGGCGCACAGACCCCTCAGGAGCACAGGCTCCGCCTGCTGGGGGCCGTCCAAAGGCCCAGTGGCTCTGGAACCAGCAGGCAGGCCACCATCCCCGAAGCAAGGGGCTCCTCCGAACCTCAGCCATTCTCAGAAGGACATTCAAGCACTTCTGAGAGGGCTGCGTCCAACTAGCAGGGAGGAGGGAGTCTGTTCTGAACAGCACCCCTTTTCTTAAGGCGACTCAAGTCAACGTCTAACTGGCCACAGACTGACTAGTCGGCTCCGGCTTGAACTTTAAAGGCATCCCCACACCTTCTCGACTGTTCCTCCTCAAAGTTTTTTTATTCTCATGTTTAAGTCCTGGAAGCCAGGCAGCGAGAATCTCTTCTTTTCTGTTCATATTGCTTTCCAATTTCAGTGGCCTCCCTATAGATTCTGGTATGGTCAGATCACTGGATCTCAAGGCGGGAGAAAAACAATCAGCACACTGGCCCTTTGTGTGTGCTTTTGTCCTTTGTGCTCTGAAGGGTCAAGGCAGAGAAACTGGCTGCCACCTCTGGCTTCCCAGGCAGAAAGAGCCCCGGCCTGGCCTCGTTGTTCCTGCTGCTGTGGAAGCTGCAGGCGGAAGAGCAGGTAAGTGGTAGACGTTACCTGCGAAGCCTAAACTGACTCCTCCAGACAACCTGCCCACCTGCTGGGAAGCCAGCCGGGTCCTCTGCCTAACAGCTCTCCAGGGAGTAGCCAAAAGCCAAGCAGGGCTCCGTTTTCCAGATTTACCTGCACAGCTTCGGGAGGTGCCGAAAAACAAAACTCCAGCCACTGTGTGGCTAAAGTCCCTGTCCTACGAGGAAGAGCTACAGCACCCGGGGCCCTTGGGAGGAAAGAGAGGTCACGGGATTAAAGGCCTTTTACTACGACGACGCAGGTAGTGGAGAGCAAGAGGGTTGTTTTTTTCCACCTCCTCCTGGACTGACATTAGCCAGCACAAGACTCGGGCCAGACAAAACGACAGACTTTGTCGCAGAGTGTGCAATTCCCTTGTGCAATTCACTGCACCAGAGACTGCTGCCTAAGGAGGCTTCAGAGGGGAACCAGACACATTTCTGAAGGGCAGGGAGGTTTAGAGGAAGCCTTGGCGCCACGGCACCTTTCACAATTCACAAAACCTTTATTGGCATATAAAAACATAAAGCAACAGGCAAGCAAACCATAAAGCGGACATCAGCAAACAGTTGGCGACCTCTCCAGGGCTAAAATAAATAATAAAGTAAGCAAAATTAAGATTAGGAGCACTCTTCTGTCTCTCGACGCTTGTTATTAATTTTAACTATAGAAAACAAAAACTCCGCTACATGTCGAATAAGACTCGGACCTGAAGTCCTAAGGAAAAAAATTAGCAATGTACGGCACCTTTCAAAGAGCAGCAGAGGAAGGCGTGGACAGCCAAGCGACCCGTCCTCCATTCATGGCGAGTTTCCGGTCGCTGCTGCAGAATCTTCAGCTCTTGGAAATCCACCACTTTCTGCAAAACAGGAGAACGGGCTGTATATCATATTATATTTTCAGACTGTGAGCCCTTCCAGGACAGGGAACCAATTATTTTACTGTGCAAACTGCTTTATGAACTACTCCTATTGAAAAGCAGCGTATAAATAATAACCAACATCTCAGGGGTGGGGGACAAGAGTGAATAGGGTGGGGACGCCTGGCCACTAGCAGTGCCCCCAGTCCAGGGACACTCCCACTGACACCTCCTCCATCCTCTGAGCCTTCCCAAAGCAAACAAAAAAATCCCCCCCCAAAAAGGTTTTGTTCCACAGCCCAAGGACTGAGAACTACATATGTAGCTGCAGACATAACCTACAAATTTCAGTTCACCTTTGCACCCCGAGGTCATGAAGCAAAATCTCATCCCTGAAGATGGGCTGCCCCCCACCTCAGGCATCTCCCTCCAAGCCTCGGCCTGGAACGAGGAGGCAGCCAGGGGGGAGGGGGGAAGTCTCCTTTTCTCCCGGATCCACCTCCACCACAGCTGCGCTTCCCCCTGCACGCCAAACCCATCGTCTCAAAGGAGAGGCGGCGGCACATGCAAGTTGCCTTCGGCTGCATGCACAGGAAGCTGCCCAATCAAGGCCAGGACAGCCGCCTGTTCGGTCGAGGCCCTGACCACTGCCCTGGCCAGCCTCAGATCCAGGTTGCCAGAGCCCCCAGAACAGGGCTGGTGACTCTGCCTGTCTTCCCAGGATCGCTGGAGAGAGGCCGCAGGGTCCGAACACCAAACAGAGACGGCTCTGCCAGCAGAGCTGCCGCCACTCCCAGGTCTTGCAGCACGGAGGGGAACAGTATTTGCTCTTCACCTGCTACGAAAACATTCCCGTGTATGAGCCGGATAACACTCAGAGCAGGTTTCCTGGCACACAGGCTGGGAGATAAGGCGAAACAGGCCAGCTGGAGCCCAAGGGCAAGAAGACCTCCCAGAAAACGGTGAGAGGCCTACTTTCAAGAGCGGGGGAGCCAAAGATTGAGGAGGGGTGTCCCTTCCCCTGTGGCCGGGCTCACTCAGGAGGAGCGGACCACTTTGGCCTACAGGGTTCCAAACCCTGGCCCAGGTATAGAGCAGACCAGCAGTGTTATGCTGCTGGAACGCTGGGCGGGACATCCGGGTGATTGACAGCCCGCCCGTCGAGTTCTGGAGCGTTATGCCGTTTGCGTAACCAATTACGCTGCTTGCGTACATTATGCAAACGGCATAATGCTGCAGAATGCGATGGGCGGGCTGTCGATCACCCGGATGTCCCGCCCAGCATTCCGGCAGCATAACACCGCTGGAACAGACTCTTCGCCCGCATAAGCATGGAGGCAGGCCGCTCTCCCACAGCTGGCCTGGATGCCACTGCAAGACCCTTGCCGGGCCCGCCAGCTCCCAGTGCGCCACCTTCTCAAATCACGTCCCGTGGGCAACAACCATGGTGGGCCAGGCACGTACGGCCATGCCTGCAAGCCAGCTCTGGCTCGTGCAACAATGCTTGCCACTGCCTAGGAAGCAGAGCAATTTACCTGCTGGCAGGTAAGGGCGGGTGGGATGAGGGGAGAAGACACGAGGCGCACACAGAGACAGCACACAAAGGGAAGAGCCACAAATTGCTGAACGTGGCGCAACCAAAGTGGTCAGAGCCCTGCACGCTTCCAGGGAATGCCGCCTTCCAGCACTCCTTCCACACCCTTTAAACTCCAAAACCACGGCCTGGCTCCCGGTTCCCAAACTGGCCAGGTCGTGGCCTTGCCGGTGGTGAATCTACAACCGTGACTCTGCCTACTAAGCAAAGCCACAAGGCCCGATTCTCCCCCTCACGGCGTTTCAGAGCTCTTTTGACCACCAAGGCAAAATCTGGATGGAGGAAGATCCACCAACCCGGCACACGGTTCCCAAGGGAGGATGGCAAGATAAGGCCTTCCGTTTCTTCTCCTCATCTGGCCCTTTTCTACAGCCAGTGAAGCTGGACAGCAGCAGGTCCCAGGCGCGACTTCTGGGCTGTGCAAACTCACTTTCTGTGCTCTGTCCTTGACCACCCATTTCACCGGGAGACCCCTACCCATGTTATATGGGGACGGGGGAAGGAAAATTGTTTTCACTCAACTTTCATGTGCTTCTCCTGCTACCTGTGCTGGATGAGTGCAACTTCATTTCTATTTCTCTGTTGGTGTTGACGAGTTTCAGGCTCAACCCGCTTGTGTTTGTGCAGACCACAAAATGCAAATATAAAGAGACCGCTGAGTTAAACGGGCCCTTTAGTCCCCCTTGCGCAGGTCAGCCAAGCCTCTGTTTATAAGGAGCTGCAACTCCGCCTGAATGTGCTCCTTAAGCTAATGAAGCTGGCAGGGTTTCTGTGCTCCTACTAGGAGGAAACAGACAAGAGAAGGGCTGGGCACTGTCCAGGAGAAAGCCTGTCAGCCAAGGGTCTCACTCACTCGGCACAGGAGGGACGCTAAGGGGTTAGGCAAGCTGGAAAGCAGAGCAGCCCTTCTAATTTTAATTCTGAACTCGCTCCTGCATGGCCAAAAGGAATTTGGGCCAATCAGTTCATTCCCTCCCACCGTTTCCAGCATCCTTGACACAACCCGGATTTCCCAGAGCGACCTGGTCATGCGGGGGGGGGCTGCAGCTCCCCTGCGGGGCACATCTCAGTCCCTCACTTTAAAGCAGGAGAAACCAAGACAGACCAGAGAGCAAGGTCACCACACGGGAGGCAGATTTAAGGAGGCTGGATGCAAGCACAAACCCCTCGGGGTAGTCTCCTGTTACCAAGGGCATTGAGGTCACTGCAAGTCAGAAACCAGAATCCCCCCCAAGCAAAAAGGCAAAGGGGAAAAGACATCGTGGGCTATAGGCAATGATGGGTTGTAGCCTCCTTACATTAGTAGTAGGCTACTTCAGAGTACCGGGTGCAAGGGAGTGGCAACAGGATGCAAGCATCTTGTTGTCTCGTGCCTCCCTGGGGCACCTGGTGGGCCGCTGTGAGATACAGGAAGCTGGACTAGATGGGCCTTTGGCCTGATCCAGCAGGGCTCTTCTGATGTTCTTATGACATGGAGAGAACTTGGCAGAGAGATACCCCAGAAAGCTGGCCACAATAGTTTCCCCTCATCCATCCAACATCCCCCACATATATCCGGTGCAAGCAAATCTGAGAGTGCAGGTCTATGCACATCTACTCAGAAGTAAGTCCCACTGTGCTCAGCGGAAAAGCATTATCCCCGGAGACTTAATCCCAGGAGGGCATACACAGGAACGCAGAGCGGAAGAAGGAATTATGCACTCTTGGCAAGCCCGCTAGTTAGGATCAGGACAGCTGGGAGACAAGAAGGCATTCCTGGGAACGCCGTTCAATGAAATTATGAGAGCACCTTCCACTGGAGAGAGGCTGGAACTGTCTTGATCGCTTAAGGTTAGCCCAAGAAACAGGGCTGCTTGGCGGGGAGGCGGGGGTGCTTCATGGAAGCGAGTGGCCACATCTAAGTGCAGCAGCAGCAAGACCCCTCCAACTCCCCTGAAACAATCACCCCAGATTCACTCCAGTCCAAGACTGACCACCCTGTGCCCTACCAGCTCCAACGTGGGCATTCAACCACGTTGGCAGGGGCTGCATACCCTCTCTGTCCCCACAGCCTCCTGCAGGCGAGCTGCACGTTAGATGGCAGGGGAGGAGTTTCACAGCCCCTACTCTACGCAACTGTTAGAATCAGGAAACAGCACAGGCCGGGGTTCCCAGGACAACCAGCGCCAGGGCTTGCAATCATGCAGCAGAACAGTGGCCGAGCACATGGGCGCATCACGCCCAGGTGGACGGGAGGCCCATGCCAGAGTTCAAACGAAGGCGGCAGGGAGGGGGAAAGGAGCTGCTCAGTCGGCTCACTGGGGCCCTTGCCCAAACAAGCCATGCTGCTAGGTGCCCCCCCCCACCTGCCTGCTTTGCCCTCGGAGGCGAGCCCCCCCATCATGTGTTTCTACCACCCTTCCACAGAACCCCCACCCCAAAAAATCCTCTATAGCTGATTCTAACTCCCTGACCCAGACAAGACAAGGACACCCCACTGACAGGTCCCTGGTGCAGCTTCTTCCCCCTTTCTTACAAACCTTCTACCCAGAACTCCCCCGGGGTCACCCAATGCCTTATGCAGTCACTTTACAGGGTCCCAGGGGGTCCCACCTGCCCTCCCAAAACTCTTGGGGTCCCTCCGCAGCTTCTCCACTGAAGCCCCCCCAAGCTCTCATGGGGCCTCAGCGCCCCAGGTGTCCCCAGCTGCTGCCCCCGCGGGGTGGCTTCATGTCAGTCCCCACCGGGCCGCCCCCATCCGCGGCACATCCCCCCCTCCGCTCACCGACGGCGGCTGCGCTGGGCAGGGCAGGGCGGCCCCAGGAGGGCTCCGGGCTGCTTCCTCACCCCGTCTGGGCTGGGGCCCCCCAAGGGGCGGGACCTCCGCCGCAGCCAATCAGAGGACGGCAACGACAGACCACGAGTGCCCTCCGAGCTTCAGGATGCCAGGAGCAGACATGGCACTGGTCGGGCGCGGCGTACATACAGGAAATCGGGGGCCGGACATCCGGCGGGAGAGCAACGGCTCCGCGGGCCAGATCCCCGACCTGACCCTTGTCTGCCTCGCGCTGTGGAAGGAGGCGAGGCGTCACCTAGCAGCGCAGCTACGGAGACCGGCGTCCTCTGCGGGTCGTTACGAGGCGCTGCAGGAAAGGTGGACGAGGCGGAGGCTGCGGCCTCAGGGACACGCCGTCCTGGCCGCGGCGGGGCCTGGCTCTGCCGCGCAGGGGACGAAGAAGGGCTGCGAACGTGCCGTAACTCCCGGGGCCACACCGGAAGTGCAGTGTGCGCGCGCCGCTCTATCCACTTCCATCTCTGTGGACTTCGACCGCCACAGGCACAGGGCGCTGAGGACAAGGCTGAGGAGCAGCTGCGGCGGGCGCACCTCGCCCTGATCCAACATGGCCGCTGAGGTGCCGGCGCGCGTCCAGCGTGAGCACGCGCCTGGCTCTGACACCGCCTTCCTGCGTCTTAAAGAGACCGCGCCAGACCTCCGCACCTGGAAGGGCTTCGTGGACTCCGGCCTACCCGGGCGCCTGCTGCAAGATGCCCTCTTTTGCCGTTGGTTTTTAAATACCTTTGAAAAGGGGGATTTTAAACAAGTGGCCCCGCCGGCTTTACAGCTCCCCCACCACCACCGGAAATGGACCCACTGAAGGAAACCGGCTGGGCTGGTACCATGGAGTTATTATTTGACAGGAGGGACATGACGTCACAGACTTGAAGCCGACTTACAAATATGGCTGACTCAGATCAGCGCCACAAAAGGGGCTCTCTCGCTCACACGGCGTGCGTGTAAAAGTAAATCTCCCTGCCCGTGTGTAAAAGTTAATTTCAACGTCTTTAAGCATGCCTTCGTGTTCTGCATACGGGTGTGCGAAGCGCTGGACAAAAAATGGGATTACTTTCCACAGGTACTTAAAATCATGGTGATTAATTGATACTGAAAAATATTACCTCATAAAGTATGCAGCCCTTCACAAACTGAAGTAGATATGAAGAAAAAAAAATAAAAATAAAAAATTACTTCATAAAAAAAAGGAACTCAATCCACGCACAACCTTCAGCAGTGATTTTTCAGATACAAAGAATTACTCTCATATTGACAACTACTTGTGTTATACATTGAGAGATTCTAATGTAATTTTCCTACATATTTATCTGATTTTTGCCCACCCTCCCCTTTTTTGCTTTGCTTCCCGTTCCCACTTTATTTTTGGTTGTGTAGATTTCAAAAAATAAGTCTTCTCAAAACAGTGCAATCCGAGTTTACATAGGCAGCAAGTGGCATTTCGTCCGGTATGTTCAGTAATATAATTACGCTGAATTAAACCTTGGAATTGCATATTAACTCATAATTAGGTTACCAATGACGTTTCTCCATGATCACACGTTGTTATTTTCGTGAGTTTTTACTTCAGGAGTAAACGATTCAGCCCTAAACATCATGCGAAAACCCATTTGAAATGCTGCTTGGAATGAGCAATGTTTTGGACGTACCAACATGGCCGCTAAGCCCACCCCCTAGGCTTCAATAATTCCACATTAACTCCATGGGCAGGGCCACCCCCTGGCTGGTACACGCGAGCGCCGCCTGAGCAACCACTGCAGTGCTCTCTTGCACCCGCTCTTGGCACTCGAGCCAGCCCGGCCCTGGAAGTGGCAGGCAGAGACCACAGCCGGACCAGGGGGCTGCAGGGTGCAGACAGAAACATTCCTAACACCATTTGACATTCCTCAGCTGCTACTAAGAACAACAGGGTTTGTTGTGGCTCAGCATTTAATTTTTCTTTAAAAAAAAAAAAAAAAGCAATTACACATATCAGGAATATTGACGTCTTTTAAGAAAGGATTTTGAACAGCACAGTGATCAACAAACAGGAAGGACACCCATGGAGGAGAGTGTCTCCAACAGGAGATCCCAGGAGGCTCAGCGGCAGTTGTCAGTGCCCCGTCCTTCCCTCCTGCATCCAGAGAGGGGAAAGGGGGGCACGGAAAGGCTTCCAGGCAGGCCCTGGCCG
>JAJKFI010000235.1:306036-340475 GCA_029204185.1 Lerista edwardsae | reverse complement strand
ATGCCAGTTTCAACCAGTTCTGGACTGTGAGATGTGAAACTGCAACAAAGTCTACCCCTCGGTACAATTCTACCTTTCTCCAGAAGACTGGCCCTCGCCAAAGGCTGGCCTCGGCCTCAACTCTACCCCACGCAGCAAGTCTAACCCTCCCCACAAGACTAGCCCTCGCAATGTGTCTAGCCCTAGCCTCAAGTTTACCCCTCGCCACAAGTATAGACCTAGCCACAAATCTACCCCTCCCCAGAAGTCTAACCCTCGTCACAAGTCTACCCTTCCCCCAAGGTTGGCCCTTGCAAGAAATCTACCTCTCGCCACAAGTCTACTCCTTGCCACAAGTCTACCCCTTGGTACAATTCTACCTTTCGCCACAAGACTGGCCCTCGCCACAAGTCTGGCCTCGGCCACAAGTCTACCCCTCGCAGCAAACTACCCCTCCCCACAAGTCTAGTCCTCGCAAAGAGACTACCCTTCGGCACAAGTCTGGCCCTCGCCACAAGTCTGGCCTCGGCCACAAGTCTCCCTCTCACAAGAAGTCTACCCCTTGCCATAAGTCAACCCCTCGGCACAATTCTACCTTTCTCCATAAGACTGGCCCTCGCCTCAAGGCTGGCCTCAGCCTCAACACTACCCCACGAAGCAAGTCTAACCCTCCTCACAAGTCTAGCCCTCGCAAAGAGTCTAGCCCTAGACTCAAGTTTACCCCTCACCACAAGTCTAGACCTAGCCACAAATCTACCCCTCCCCACAGGTCTAACCCTTGCCACAAGTCTACCCTTCGCCACAAGTCTACCCCTCGCCACAAGTTTACACCTCGCCACAAGTCTAAACCAAGCCACAAGTCAATCCCTCGCCACATGGCTGGGCCTACACACAAGTCTCCCCCTCACCACAAGTCTACCACTTGCCACAAGTCTACCTCTCGGTACAATTCTACCTTTCTCCAGAAGACTGGCCCTTGCCAAAGGCTGGCCTCAGCCTCAACTCTACCCCTCGCAGCAAGTCTAACCCTCCCCACAAGACTAGCCCTTGCAAAGTGTCCAGCCCTAGCCTCGTTACAAGTATAGACCTAGCCACAAATCTACCCCTCCCCAGAAGTCTAACCCTCGTCACAAGTCTACCCTTCCCCACAAGTTTGGCCCTTGCCAGAAATCTACCCCTCGCCACAAGTCTACCCCTTGCCACAAGTCTACCCCTTGGTACACGTCTACCTTTCGCCACAAGACTGGCCCTCGCCACAAGTCTGGCCTCGGCCACAAGTCTACCTCTCGCAGCAAGTTTATCCCTCCCCACAAGTCTAACCCTCGCAAAGAGACTACCCTTTGGCACAAGTCTGGCCCTCGCCACAAGTCTGGCCTTGACCACAAGTCTCCCCCTCACCACAAGTCTATCCCTTTCCACAGGTCTACCTCTCGGCACAATTCTACCTTTCTCCATAAGACTAGTCCGCCCCACAAGGCTGGCCTTGGCCTCAACGCTACCCCACACAGCAAGTCTACCCCTCCCCCCAAGTCTAGCCCTCGCAAAGAGACTATACCCACTGGCACAAGTCTAGCCCTAGCCTCATGTTTACCTCTCACCACACGTCTAGACCTAGCCACTAATCTACCCCTCCCCACAAGTCTAACCCTCGTCACAAGTCTACCCTTCCCCACAAGGCTGGCCCTTGCCAAAAGTCCACTTCTCGCCACAAGTCTGCCCCTCAGCACAAGTCTACCTTTCACCATAAGACTGGCCACAAGGCTGGCCTCGGCCACAACGCTACCCCATGCAGCAAGTCTAACCCTCCCCACAAGTCTAGCCCTCGCAAAGAGTCTAGCTCTAGCCTCAAGTTTCGAAAGTCAAGGGTTCTTGTGTTAGATTTGCTCTGCACTCTTTCCTGGACACACATGGCAAAACCAATCGCAGCATGGTCACTGTTCCCCAATGGCTCAGTAACACTTACATCCCTAACTAGGTCCCGAGTACCACACAATATTCAATCCAGAGTCGCCTGTCCTCTGGTGGGCTCCATGACTAGCTGCTCTAAGGCACAGTCATTCAGCACGTCAAGGAATCCGGTCTCTCTTTCTTGACCAGAGCACCAGTTGACCCAGTCGATATGAGGATAATTGAAGTCCCCCATGATTACAATCCTGTCTCTCTTGGTCAACGTCCTGATTTGTTTCCTCATTTCAAGGTCACCTTCAAGTTTTTGATTGGGAGGATGATAGCACCCCCCCCACTGTTACATTGTTCTTATGCCCTGGTAGTTTAACCCACAGTGCCTCTATGGTGGAGTCCGGCCCACCTTCAGTTTCTTCTCTGCTGGATTCTATCCCTTCTTTGATATAGATGGCCACCCCACTGCCAACACGCCCTTCCCTGTCCCTCCTATAGAGTTTATAACCTGGGATTGCAGTATCCCATTGGTTCTCTGCATTCCACCAGGTTTCCGTTACGCCTACTATATCAATGTTTTCCCTAGCCACCAAACATTCCAGTTCTCCCATCTTTGCTCGGAGACTTCAGGCATTCGCATAATAACACCTATATATGGGGTTCTCTAAGGAGAGACTGTTTTTTGATCCCTTTTCCCCTCCTCTCTTTTTACTGGACAAACTGTCAGTGACACTCACGTTTGAAGTTCTATTTCCTACTCCTCCATTTCTCTTTGGTACTCCTCCACCCTCCTCTTCCTGTAGGGATGAGGAGTTCTGAACCGGACGCCACTCAGCTCCTGTCGGCTTTCCCCCAGGGATCAGTTTAAAAGCTGCTCTGTCACCTTTTTAATATTAAGCGCCAGCAGCCTGGTTCCATTTTGGTTCAAGTGAAGTCCGTCCCTCTTGTACAGGCCTGGCTTGTCCCAGAATGTCCCCCAGTGCCTAATGAATCTAAACCCTTCGTCCTGACACCACCGTCTCATCCACGCATTGAGACCCCTGAGCAGACGCGTTCCCTGAGTGCCTGGAGCTCCTTGCACCGAGGACACAGCCATGACTTACGCCCCAGAGGCATATAGTCATACATGTGGCACTCTGTGCAAAACACTGGATCGCCCCCGCCCAACTGCTGACTGTCTGCCTCCATCTCTGTGTTAGTTTAGGAAGGAGCTGCCCTGCTTCTCAGAGAGAGGGCAGAGTGTGGGCCCTGGCTTCCTCACCCTAAATGTGCCATAAAGAACATTTGCAACAACTTATGAACAGGTTAGGTGGGCATTAGAATGCACACTGGCCTACTTGCGCTGGATCCTGTCCAGTGAGGGGTGATGCTGGAGTCTGTTGTAAGGGCTTGGGGAGGGCAGGGGGAAGGTGGATCAGGATGGGGGAAGACAGGGAGAGGGAGGGCCCCTGAGCGGACTGGACTGGGGAAGGGAGTGGAGCCAGTATCTACACTTAGGCTGGATTCTAACTTCCCGCCCTGGCCCAGTCGGCTGTACACAGGCCACTTGGATTTGCGCCAGTGATTTGCTGGTGCAGATCCAAGTAGCTCCATAGGGGTGGCTGGGGCTTTACCTGGGTTTAGGGGACAAACATCCCCTTACTCCAAGTTGTGCCACAGCCACCTCCTAACTGGGGCTGGATCAGTGATGTCATGCAGGAGGAACCCGGGGGAACTCAGTTCCACTAGTTAAAATTAGGGCTGACTCCGCCCACTTCACTCTCCCTCCCCCCCCTCCCAATTCCTCTGGAAAGAGCTTTTCTTCTTGGTTGGCCGGCACTCAGAGGGTTAAAGGGAGCGACTCTGGATTCCTAGGGGGGCGAAGGCAGTGATGTCATTCAGGGAGAACGGACCAGAAGGGGCGTTCCGGATCCTAACGGGCTCCGTAGCTGGTTCCAGGTTCCTGACAAGTGCCAATCAAAAGTGAGTTCCTGTTCCTAAATCATTTGAATGACACCACTGGGCTGGATATGGTGCAGGATACGGAGATATGTTAGTTGAACAGTCTGTTTCTTGCCGGGCTCTCACACTGTCACTCAGGCAACATACTAGCACATTGGGGTTTGTGTGTGTTTGTTTCTGAAAGCCATGTAAGCACCACTACACCCAGCTTACAAAATCTTATCTGCGTCACATCCATTTCACAATGGAGACCACTTTCCACCTGCTTTATTCGGTAATTAATCACGTTAATTTGAAACACCCTCCACTAACTGCAAGAGAAGCTCTCGTATGGCTTCAATTTTCATCAGGCTGAGGAAAAATTGGCCACATTTGCTCAGAATAGGAAAGTCACAGGACTGGCAAGGTAAAAAACCAAGAGTAAAACAAGATCTTGCAAGCTGCAAAAGAGAGAGGAGGGTTAGGACTGCCAGACTTGAAAACGTATTTTGCATTTTCCTTTATTTGCCTGAAAGAATGGTTGTTGTTACAAAATAAGAGGCTGTTGGACCTAGAGGGGTCAGACTTAAGGTTTGGATGTCATGGGTTTCTATGGTATGAAAAATTAAAGGTAAATATGGAATTTAAAAATCATTATATTAGACATGCACTCTTGAGAATATGGAATAAATATAAAAATAGGTTTTATACAAAAATACCATTATGGGTTTCTCCACAAGAGGCTATTTTTGGTCGTGTTGCAACTTCAAGAGATATGGTTATTGTATAGAAATTTATTAGTTTTTTTCATAAGGAGAATACAGGATGAAGACAAGAGAGGAACTATTAGAAGGGAACAGTTGTCAGTGGTTCCAGTATGTGCAGCTGTTTGAGAGATTTAAAGTGGATAAAAGGTTATATGGTTTTGAAGATCAAATGTCATTATTAGAAATCCAATTGTGTACTGAAGAAGAGCAATGTATTGCTAAAATGTATGTTACTATGAAAAATGCAACAGTAGAGGGACATGTTAAAGAGTATATGATACAATGGGCAAAAAACATGTTGAACAAATGTTGGAAGTGTAAGAAACAAGAAGATACACTTTACCATATGTGGTGGACTTGTACAAAAGCAAAAAAATATTGGGCTCAGATACATCAGCAGATGCAGGGGATTTTTAGGGTGAATTTACAAATGAAACCACAAGCCTTCTTGTTGGGTATAATTGAGGATCATGTATCAAAAATCTTTGAAATCTTATTTTTGTATATGACAACTGCAGCAAGGATATTGTATGCACAATACTGGAAAGACCAACTGAAGATTGGTGGATGAAAATTTTGGACTTAATAGAAATGGACCAACTTACAATTTTATTTAAAGAGAAGTCAGTAAAGTCATTTATGGATAACTGGAAACCACTCATTGACTTCCTGCGTGAGAAGGGAAATTTTGGCGTAACAACTTATGGACTTGTTGAGTAGGCAGATGATTTAGAAGTAAAATGTTTTGCTGGGGATTAAATAAGGGATAAGGAGATTTAAAAAATATTAAAAGAAAAGAATAAGAGATTGGCTAAGAGACACAATTTTTAATTTGAGCAGTTATTAATATATTGTGAAGGTTGTAAGCAACTTAGATGTATTGCTCCACGCTTGCTTCATACATTCTGAATTTGGTTCATGTTTAGTTTTTGTTTTGTAGTTGTGAATTTGTTTTTGTTGTTCTAATTAAAAAAATGTGGGGGGGGGAAGGAAAGTCACAGGACTGCCACTGAGGGCACAATCCTAACCTGGATTTAGGCTGGTACATTAGGCCAGCAAAGTTTGACCAGCACCAGGGACACCATAAAGCATGTTTGGACCACTCATGGCGGATGGTGCATGTCTCTGTGTTGGCCTCTCTGACTCCGAGAGTGGTCCAAATATACTTTATGGTGCCCCTTGTGCCGGCCCAACTTTGCTGGCCTAATTTTGCCAGCCTAACTCCAGGTTAGGATTGCGCCCTGAAAGTCACAGATTTGTGTTGCATCCCTCTGTGGTTATTCAGTTTAATTTACCCCATCTTTTGACATGGTTACATCAGTAGCATAGCTATAGGGGACAGCACTGTAAGTATTGCAGGCACTACAAAGTGCCATGTATGTGGCCCCTCCCCACTCACTGTTGGAGCCATTCTGGGCACACAGTGCTTTGAGGCTCCTGAAATATGTGCCGTGCTACCTCCTATAGCTATGCTACTTGGATACACTGAGGTTTCACCTATCTCCAGCAACAGCAGTCAGTGCCACAGTGTGAAGCAACACAGGGTGCAAAGACATGCAAGCACAGGAGTTGTCTCAAAGCAAAGCCTGTCCCCTTATTCCTGACCCCCACCAACACCGTTGTCAGGCAGAGGAATGTATGCTGGTCCAAGAGAGTACAGTGGGCCCTCCTTACCTGTGAGTTCGGCACCCATGGATTTGACTCAACACGGGTGCAGAGTCTGCAAGTGGAGAGCGTTAGGACCTCCTGGATGCAACGGAAGTGCTTTTCTGATGCATCCGGGAAGGTTTCATGGAAAGTGGTATCCGCATGTGTTCTGGAACAGACCCCCCATAGACACTGAGGGCCCACTGTACTGGAGCACCATCAAACCAACTGAATTGGGGGATCAAAGAAAGGCAGAGCTTGCCCCTAGAATGGTTACGTGCCACTCAGACACCCACACACACCCCTGCCGGATTGACAGCGACATTCAGATTGAGGTGGGAGACTGGTCATTGCTTGGGCATCTACCCTTCCTGCCTGTGTTCTTACTTCTGCACACCCACAATACTTCCTTGAACCCATTCATTTGCACACTAAGCAAAACTCACATTGTTACAAGGCATCAGGTGCTCCAGTATTCTTTCCAAAAGACTCTCAAGCCTACCATGAACTGTAGCCGAGAAACAACTGGGAAAGGGTGTTTCCATTGCAGCTTTGCTTCTAGCCTTCCAGGGCGGGGGCAATTGGCTGGCCACGTTTCCTGGACAGGATACTGAACTAGATGAATCTTTGACCTGATCCCAGTTGGCTTATCTTGTTTCTGAACTTCCCACTGTTTAGAAGAGGAGGCGAGAAGGAACTCAGAAGGTGCTGTCCTTTTGCCAAGGGCAATCCATCACTGAAGATGTGACCAAGGCAGTTTGTAGCATGAGAAGCATTCACTGGGACCTGCCATGTCATCTGTTTTTTGGTTACTCCTTTCCCTCCTAGGCAATGAAGAAGATACAGTTCCTGCCTCCTGTGTAGTGGGCCAGATTCCCAGACTATGTTTAGGGGAAAAGGGAGGGTGAGGCAATGTGAAAAGAAGATGCTCCATTCAAAACTCTGCTTTTCTTTCTGGAAGGAGGGATGCTGCGTGCTTAACTTAATCCCCAAGTGTTTTTTGGCTGCAAGGAGTAGAATAAATTGCCTTCTCCTCCTCCTGCTCCACACTTTCAATCTGCAAGTGTGTCCTCAGGCTTTTTGGAGAAGCTATACAATGGGCCCACCTTATCTGCAGGCTCACAATCCGTGGATTTGAGCCACCGTGGATGCCAAGCCAAGAGGACCTCTGGACAGCACCAGAATTCATGGGTGTGAATTGGAAGTCACTTCCAGTCATGTCCAGAAGGTCTTCTGAGGGGGCAAAGAGTCTGGCGTGACCTCCAAGGGGCCCACAGCAGCCTTCAGGTAGGGCATTGCAGCACCACGACCCTCATCTCCCTCAGATTCAAGGATTTTGGTATCTACCGGGAGGGGGGAGTTCCTGGGAAGACATAAGTAGATGTGCATAGATTGTGCTGTAAGACTCCAATCCCATGCAAATTTACGTAGGAATATAGGACAACAACAACATAGGAGACCAAAGGAATTTCTCAAGACAGTCCCTGCACATCACTAGTGCTGGCACTGAAAGTTCACCCCAAGTCAAATTCAAAACAAATGCCAGAGCGCTTTCCAAGATCTGTGAACATTTGAGACAGGCCAAAAGAGGTTCTATAAAAACAATAACATTTCTTGGAGGCAGAGGAATGGAGCAAAGTAGGGGGAGTTCAATGGGGGACACACATAGGTGGCAATCACTCAATCCATAATAAACTCAATCCATAATAACTGCAGCCCACAACTGGTCACCTCTTATGGCTGGGAAAATGTGGGAAACCAAAGCTTATGGATCTTGCTCACGCTCCCACTTTATCTACCAAATACAGTGGGCCCTCGGTATCTGTGGGGGGGGGATCTGCTCCAAGACTCCCTACAGATACCAAATTCTGCGGATAATTAAATCCACAGAGGACCTCCTAGATGTGACCGGAAATCTCCAGTCCGAACTGGAAGTGTCTTCGGCATGTTCCGGAGGTCCTCTGAGCTTGGCAGGGTTGGCATCTGTGGATCCTGAAATCTGCCAGTGCCGAGTCTGCTGATAAGGAGGCCCACTGTAGGCACTTGCCTATTTATAAGCATTCAAAAATGTTATTAATTTGTCGTTTCTTCAATTTGCATCTACTTTCCTGATTCTGTTAGTAATCATAATCCAAACAGAAACTCACTCAATAAGGAATTGGAGCTCCAAAACCAGGTCTGTGTGTACCTTACCTATTTTTTTGAAAGCAGCCTGGCCTGCTGGGAATTATGTACACATGAAAACATCTCAATCTAATTGCAACAGGAGTGTTCAAGAGCCAAACACTTCCCAAAAGCCAAATCCCATCTGTCTTCCAACCCCCATGGAGAGAGGGAACAAGCTGCGTTCTGGATGTGCTATTGAATTGTAAACATTTTAATCACTAATGATTGATGACTTCAGGGAACTAGAAGTTCCAAGAGATTGTTCGTTTCATTTAAGCCAACCAAACAAATGTTTTCCCTCCCTTATTTATCCTTTAAAATAAAAAATCCACATCTTGAGACCCTGTAGGGAAAAGCAAGGAGCACAACGATGACAAGCCAAAGTGAATCAATTAATACCATCTTAATTGGTATTAATTGGTACCATCCTAATAGGTTCTAGAGTTGGAGTTGAAACGGCACACGTCATGAATCAAATATAGTTTTTCTCCCGGTGTTTCTCCCGGTGTTTCACCCGGTGTTTCACCCAGCCTCTAATCCAACTGCACACTTCCCCCAGAGAGTGCACAGAAGTTACAGTGGGCACTCGGAATCCTTGGGCTCAGCATCCATACAGTCCACCATCCACGGATGCTGAGCCCACACCCTCTGTGTGGCCTCCAGGACATGATTGGAAGCCAATTCTGGTGGCAACCTTGAGGTATTCTGAGGTGCGGGGAGGCCCATAGGCTTTCTTGCGCCTCAGTACATTTCCTGAACATGACCGGAAATTGAGGATGTGAACTTCTGGTTGCATCCTAGAGACCTTCTGAGGAGGTAGGGAGGCAAGCGGTGTGGGCTCTGGGCCAGCATAGATGTGAGCAGTTGTGGTCCCACAGCCCTGCCCCTGTGAACTCCAGCACCTGCGGATTATGGTATCCATGGGTGTGCGTGCGTGCAAGTGTGCGTGCGTGTGCGTCCTGGAACTAATCCCCCGTGGATACCAAGACCCACTGTACTTTTACTTATCCTTGGGCCTGCCTCCATCCCTCACCCTGGATTTGGGAAAGAATGGAGCAGAAGAGGAAGTATGGAGGTCTCTTCTCCTCCCCACTTCCTCTTCAAAACCAGGAAGTGGAATGAAGAAGAGGACGACAGAATTGGAAGAGCAAACATAAAGGAGTTTCCATTCCCCTCATCTGCTCCATTCTCTTCTGTGTTTTAAAATCGGGAAGCAGGAGGAGAAGCATTTGATTTGCCACCTCAGGCTTTGAATGTTGGACCTTTGGTCTGATCCAATGGGGCTGTTCTTACATCCTGACCCCTGGATCGCAGAACCCCATTTCCCCCTTTTTTAAGATATCCCCAGTGCCGCCTCAAGAAAACCCAAAGTGCAAACAGAACAAAAAGGCACACAGCCCCAAACCACCACCACAAAAGCAAGGGGGCACACAGAAATGCACAGAGACACGGGGGCCCCTCCTTACCTGTGGGCTCGGCTTTCACAGATTGGAGTATCCATGGATGCAGGTCCCACAGCTGGAGGGCCTCAGAGGATCGCTGCGACACGGCCAGAAGTCATTTCCAGTTTGCTCCAGTGACTTCTGGACCAGTCCAGCGGGGTTCTGAGGCGTGGGGAGGCCACACGCCATCTCCCATGCCCCAGAACACCTGCCCGACCCGACTGGAGGTCTGGCCAGCCAGAAGGGTGCCGTCCTGGAGGCCTTCTGAGGCCCACTGTAGAAACCAAAATCCCCATTTCTAGCCTTAAATGGACTACAATGCTTTGCTCTTCCCATTTTGGCCATCACACAGACAAGGAGACATTTCCCCAACAATTGTGAAAAGCTGGCTGCGAACAGGGGGTCTGGAGGCCAAATCCAACCGCTCTGCCTGTTATCTGCCTTTTTTCCTTCTGGCCAATGTAATTTGGAAGGAGGTGGTGGCACTGATTGCCAGAGCAGACGTTTGAGTTTGGGAAAGCTGCCCCTGTTGGCTGGGCTCTGCAGAGAGGAAGACTCTTTTCTCAGCAGAACAACAAAGACAAGGCGTGGAGCTTGCCTTCCTGCTGCCACGATACACAAATAAGAGGTTTATTGCAGGTAATTGCAGCCTGAATAATCAGCACAAAGAAAAGGACTGCAGTGGAATTGATGTCATATTTTATCAATATTGGGGCTGTCTGAGAAACAGGGAGGGGCGCGGAGATGTTTTCAAAAGAAGTACTTTCACATCATGGTGACGACAGATTTAATGGGAGTAATCTGTCCTCTGAAGCAGGATTTGAGGCGCAATATCAAGAAGATAAAGAGAATTAGTTGACCTGGGATGCTAACAGGGGACCAGAAAGGCCCCATCTAAGAATGCCAATTTTTGGTGTGCCAACTGCAAGGCTTTCTTCTCATGTATGCACCACCTGTGGAATTCTCCACCAGAGCTACCATATTTTAAACATTTAGGTTTAATCCATTTAAACCGCTTTTGATCAGCTGGAACAGTGCCCCTGTTTCAAGGGGCAGTGGGCCCTCAGGATCTGAGGGGGTTGGTTCCACTACATCCTGCAGATACCAAATTCAGTGGATGCTGAAATCCACAGGGGGCCAGGGCTGTGGTGCCACAATAACTTACCTGACAGCTGCGCTGGGTCATGCAGAGGCTGCACCAGCCTCCTCAGAAGGCTTTCTGGATGCAACCAGAGCCACTTGTGGTTCACATTGGCAGCTTCCAGACATGACCAGAAGTTGCCAACACAAGCTAGAAGTGGCTTCCCATTTTGTTCAGGAGGCTCTCTGAGGCCCAGACTCAACACCTGCAGATTTTCAAATCCATGGATGCTGTTCCTGTGGACAAGGAGGGCCCAAAGTATTACTTTAAAAACACATTTATTGAAAAACTGTGGGTCATTTTCAAAGAAGGGGTCCCTCTTTTACTTAGGAAGTCACTGCCTACTGAGTCAGAACCTTGGTGGGTCTAACTGAGCATTGTGAGCACTAACTGGCAGCAACTATCTAGTGACTACTTTTTGTGGAGGGGGGATCTTTAGATTCGAAGGAGCCTGTCTATAGATTCGAAGGAGTAGATCCCGGAACTTTCTGCATACCAAAGCAAGCATGCTACCTTTGAGTTGCAGCCTCTTCTCACTCTTGTCAGAGGGAATGCCTCTTGGAATGCCTGCATGCTGTTCTTTTAGAAGGCAAGCAAGGAAGCAGGAAAGAAGTTATTTCACAAGCAGCAGATACATTTCCATGGATGGAATGTTCAATCTAGTTCAATCAGCTAAGATTTCTGTGACTGAGCAACAGGCATTCCTACCAGAGCCAGCCTCTTCACGAGGTGAACCAAGAAGGTGGTCTTCCTGGCTGTTGGATTACTGGGGTCGGGTGGGTGCTGCTGCGCCTACCCATAGTCAAACCTATCCAATGGCACATAATCAAAGCACCAGGGCCCAGATTGAAGTGTCAAATGCTGGCAGTGGACTGTGGGCCTCTCCAAGTGAACAAAGGAACCAATAGGCAAAAAGCAGCACTGCTGAAAGGGCAGCCTGCATGAGAATTGGGCTCCCCCATATCTAGAAAATATGGTCAAATTTGCACGTTTCTCCTTCAGTCATTTGCAACTTATTAGTTTTTACCTGTGAAGAAAGTGCTTATTTCTTAACATCATCTGCTTAATGACATCACTTCTTGCATCATGATGTCACTTCCTGCCCTCACCAGGTGCCGTGAATGCCATTCAGCCCACTATACAGAACACGTTTGACATGCCTGAATGATAGCCTTGTTGGAGACGGTGGACATTCCCACCATTGGGTGGGTCTCTCTCTAGTCACAGGCATAGCCAGAGAAACTGGAAGGTGGAGACAGCCAGCCAGACCATCCCTGCCAGGGAAGACAAAAGGCCAAGCCTGCCTTCTGGTTGCAAGATAAAGGGCCCCTTTGGTTGGGCTGGCCGTGCCTTCCAGAAGACTTTCTCTCTTTGTAATATTTGTGTTAACTGTCAGTGAGGTTTTTCTCTTCCCCATATAAATGGGGGTCTGGATTCAATCAACGCAGTGGGCCAAGCTGGATTTGGGAGAGCTGTTTTGGCGGGGATGGGGGCAATGGAAAGAGTCCCGCCCAATGCATCAGCCGGGCCTCCATTAAGCCTCGTTCCTTTGCAGACCTGTTGTTCACTGGCACCCAAGGATAAATATACATGATAAAAAGGGCTTCTATGGGATCTGTGAGTTGAAAGCTCTCAGCATTGAGAGGCCACCCCCCCCCAGCTCCAAGCAAATGGGTGACGAGGGATGAAGACGGATTGCAAGCCGCCGATCTTTCAGTCAATGCTCAAATAAAATTTCCACCCTGGAAAGGCTCAATTTCCTCTTTGTGCTGAGCAAAGTCCAGACTGAATGTTAGCAACTGCTTTGCTGCATCAGACCAAATTCCCTCCATTTCCTTCCCTCCAACAGCAGCCAGCCTGATGCTTTTGGGAGCTCACAAAACAAGGGATGGCAGAGCTGTCCTTCCCCTCATGTTTAACCACATCTTCTGGGATTTATTGCTCTGGAACCTTCAGGTCCAATTTTACAGGCATGGCTGGCAGTTCTAGATGAGTGTTCCCAAGCTGAGGGCTGCAGCCTCCCAGGCAAAGCAGTCAAGGGCTCTGACAGCACCTGACGGAGGGCAATGTCCCTGGGCCGCGCATCCCTAGTGGATCAGGCCAAGGGCCCATCTAGTCCAGCTTCCACAGTGGCCCATCAGGTGCCTCAGGGAGCACACAGGACAACAAGATGCCTGCACACTGTTGCCAAAGGTTGGGATTGCATCTGGCATTCTGAGGTAGCCTAGAACCAGGAGGTTGCACAGATCCATCATGCCTTGTAACCTGTGAAGGACTTTTCTCCCACAAATCTGCCCAATCCCCTTTTCAAGGCATCCAGGCTATACTCCATCACCACATCCTGTGGCAAGGAGTTCCACAGATTCATTACCCATTCTTGTAAAATGGAAGATGGCAGTGTGCGCAGCCATTTTGCATCAGCAGCCATTTTGCATGTGCTGCTGCAAAAGGCAGCAGCACCACATCACCAACACCAGTTCTTCCGGTGCCAATCAGATCAGGTAAGGTAGTAATGAGGGCAGGGAGGGGGAAGAGGCAGGAGGATGTGGGTCTGGTTGCAGTGGGATGCACTGGATCTTATCCTTTCTTTTTCAAGCCTCCCCGCCTGTTTTTTTCTCCTCGGATTTTCTCCTGCTAAAGAGCTAGAGCAGGTCTGAGGAAGCCCATTGAGGAAGCACTGAGGAAGCAGGAGGTTTATGTACGGGGAAAATTCCCCTTTCTCCTCCCAAGCACTGGCGTAGCAGAAGGTGCATTGTCCCAGGTACCATACCTTGAAGGGGTGTCAAAAGCCCCCCTGGAGACCTTAAAAAGGCACTTCCAGCACGGACTAAGGCATCTTGGAGACCTTCTGAGGGCAGAGGTTCTCCAATGTTATGAATGTTAAAAATTTCTTTGGACTGGGTGACAGATTCCCTAGTTACGCCACTGCTCTCAAGTGACTTGCATACAGCATGTGCCTTCTCAGAGCAGCTGCATCAGGGGGATAGGTTTGGGCCCTAAATTGAAGGCATTTCCAATGCCTGACAATTATGTCAAGACTCTTGTATTATTTGAGAATGATTTATGAGTCTGTCTATATTTCTAAAGTTCCCACCCCAAGGCTGATAGGAAGGTAGCCAGAACTGAGCCACCCACAGTGATGATGGTGAGGCTTCTGGCTACTCATTGAACTCCAGAGGTTTACAGATGTCTGAACCATTAAAAAAAAACCAGTCGCAAGGGGCAAGGAAAAAAGCCCAAAGGCATGCTTAGTGCTTACCCAAAGGCAGGGTAGTCTAAAGGTTAAAGAGGGAAAGTCTGGGCTTCTCTGTTTTAAGAACCATTATAGCAGGCCATAACGCACACCATCTCTTATATTTCCGAATCCTCTGTGCCTAGGACTGCACTGAGATAGAAATATAAGGCTGAAGTGGTAGAGACCCCACCCCCACCCCTGTGATCCAGAGCATGCTAACGCTGAAGTAAGCTCCACTGAGTCCATTGCTCTTGTTTTACGCTATGACTCATGAGAATACTCTTTTTGGAGGCTCTGCACATGGGAGTTTCTACCTCTTCATCAACCACAATGTGTTTTGGGTGAAAGGCTGAAGTTCAAAACAAGTTCTGAATCCGACATGAATCCCCACCAATCTGTCATGATGGCAATAGGAAGACGGCACAGATGGCTCGTGTAAATACCAAGTGGAGATTTTCGTGGTTTTCAGAACACAGAGGACAATTAATGCAAAACTGTCTTCATATTCCGTGTAAACACTTCCCACATTCAGAAACACCCTTTGACCTTATGGAAGTGCCAACATTCTTGATGAAACCCTACAGACATGCTTCAGCCTCCTGTAGACATATGTCTACTGGTATTTTAATTGCTCAGAAAAACACAGCATGCATGCGCAGCCCATGTTCCATATGGAATTATGGCAAACTGGAGAGAAACAGCCAATTGACTGGGGGATGACATAACTCAGATTGCAATCCTATACCTGCATTGCGCCAGCGCTATGCTCTTGCGCCGGTCCAGTGCTGTCCTAAGCGTGCCATCAAGTGCATCAGCGCCGGCGGTATGGCACTGATCCGGCACAAGCAGCAGTGCCGGCGCTTGGGCACTGCTGGGGCCATCAGTAGCACCGACCTTGCGCTGGTCGAGCACCGGTGGTACTTGGTTGGCGCAGGGCCTCCATGAGGGCATTCCACAGGCATTCCAGAAGTGTGTAACTGGGTGGCGCAGTGGGTGCCGACAGGGGCAGCGATGCAGGACGGCCATAGTGCCAAATCCTAAAGCCTGTCCCCGGCCAAGGCGGCCCCGATTCAGGCAGCTCCTGTGCACGTTGACTTGCCCTTGCAAAACAGCAGGTGCAGATCCAAGCAGGCCCATAGGGATTAGATAACTGGGGCTTATGTGGGCACAAGGGGAAAAACTCCCCTTGTCCTGCATGTTGCTGCTGCTGCCTCCTAATGAGCTTCAGGATACAGCCCTGCTATGCTGGCCTTACTATGCCGGCCTTACTTAGGATTGGGCTGTCTGGCAAGCAGAGCACACTGTCTTAAACGCTTCCTGGCAAACTTCAAAGAATTAAAATTTATATTCTTGGTTGATTCCCTTTGCAAAAGAAGCCCCAGATCCCTACTTTCAACAATACAACCCTGGCAAATGAATGAAAGCTCTTCTCTTTCTCACAGTGGTGTAGCTAGGCGGTATGGGGTCTGTAGACTGAACCAGGTGACATACTCCAGGAGGTGACACCACTGCTGGCCAAAATGGTAAAATCATGGTATTTTTGAATGCCAACATGTATCATTTGATACATGTATCATTGTATTGCCTTTTAATGTTGTAAGCCACCTTGGGTGCCCTCGGGCAGAAAGGTGGGATAGAAATTGAATTAACAACAACAACAACAACAACAACAATTTGATGCAGAATTTAATCCAGAATACAATGAAACAAACTGTGCTGAAATATTCTATCAAAGGTTATAGCCAAACAACCAGAAAAATTATGTAATCTATATATATAAAAATGGACGTGTGTGTGTGTGTATGTATGTTCCTTATACACGTCTCCATCCCTTGACCCACGGCCACGAAACTTGGCACACACGTACCTTGCAGCCTGGAAGGAATCACTGCGGGGGTCAGACCCCTCTACAGCCCCCCGTTTTTCAGGGAGGGGGCCCAGATCGTCAGGAACCAAGGGGATTGCATTGGGCTACAGGTCTGCTGCCACCCTATGGTCACAGACGATTCTGCAGCAGCTCAGCTACCAGACAGAGGCAGAACAGAAAGCGAAACTAAATGCTTTGTCTGCGTTGCCTGACTGGCCCAGGGTGGAAAGAGCAGGATCCAGAGACTTCCAGCACCCAGTCGGATCTGAGAGGGGCCTATGTCCAGGGAGCTAACAGGCCACCTCTGCCTGTTTCTCATACTGCCACATGAGGATAGCAGGGCTGTCCTGCTACAGGACCTGCAGACAGTAAGTGGGACCTTCAGATTGCTCTCTTAGGTTAGGGTGTCCCTGTTTCCTCATTTATTTCACAGTGATAGTGTGAGTTTGGGGTTCCAGGTCATCAGTACTGTTTTATTTCAGGGACAAGTTCTATATGTCTATACATGCATCGCACTATGTCATACTGTTGAGGGAGGTTTGCATATTTGTGGGTCTGTTCCACCATTACTCTGGAACGCCTGGAACGATGTTCACCACACGTGGTGCACTCATTCCTTACGATCTGGACAGATCTACTGTGGGGGTAGGGCCCCCCTTACGCCCCCAGAGGTGGGGGTGCCCTGCAGACCAAACTCATTCCTCCTCCTAATAGAGCCTGGGGATAATGTCTGCCCCCAGGCGACGCCGGGTCACAAAAAGCTAGTTAATTAATAATAATTGAAGTGCTGCGCACCCAAGGCTGCTAGAGAACGTGTATGTATATAATATGTATTTGGAGACATTTGCTAGGTAGACTCTAGCTTAAAATGGAGTTCAAGGACTGTTTTCCCAAAGCTTTACAGTCTTTCCAGAAGTTTGCCTGGAGAGCAGGATGTGCAGTTGTGGACTTCCAGATAAAGGCGGAAACTTGAGTGCATATATGATCTAGAGAACTGCAATTACTAGAGAGGATCAGAAAGTGACATTTTAATTTGGGGATATGAAAATTACCCCTTACCCCAGGTTTGCATTCCAGCTAATGATTTTCTTCTGTGAATCAGGACGGGATGCTTGCAAAGTGATGTTTTTCCTTAGTGTTTCATCATTCCCCCAAAACTGGCTCAGGCCCCACTGGAAAACACTGGTATAATATGAAAAGTAGAGAATAATCAGTCCAGCCCTCCAATGATCAGCTGGTGTGGTTGGGATCAAACATCCAGTTACTGCAAGGCATGCATTTCTGCTGGGAGTGGCAGGGCAGGGCACCGGTTCCTGAAAAAATCAGGAAATGCAGAATTGTTTGCTAAGATATGAAACTTAGGATGAGATGCTCTAGTACAGGGGTGTCAAACATAAGGCCCTCAGGCCGGAAGCTCCTTTTCATGGTGGCTGCCAACCACCATTTTCTTTCCCAGCATGAGGCTCCCTCATTGCCTCATGGCATCTTAGCCTCACCTTCTGGCCAACAAGTGCCCACTCAGTCAACCAGCGCCCTACCAATGTTATCTCCAGGCACTGGAGGCTCCATCCAACTCAGGACTCCTCAGGTGCTGCAAAGGATTGTGGGATGTCTGACAGACCCATGGGGCCCATCTCACACCTCCTCATAGCACCACACAAAGTGGCTCAGGGGACCACACATGGTCTGATTATTGCTTCACCCCTCCAGCTTTCAGAAGCAGACCTCATCATCAATCTCTCTTCGAAAGACATCCTCATCTTCATAAATAAACGCCACTTATGGCCTGCTGTGCTTTTACTTTGTCAGCAGAGTTTACATTAGCACTTGCTCAGGCTGTAAATTTTTTCCCAAGAAACAGACCACTTCCTCCATTCCCCCCAACTTTTAATGAAAGCTTTATTTTCTCTCTTCAAGATGGCACACAGGAGCTGATGTGACAGGCAGTGAAATCATGTGGGGGGAGCAGGTTCTAAATTTCTAATTCCCTCCAACTCCCCCTTCCCACAGTTCCTCCAGGTGACGATTTGAGAGCCAGGATGGTGTCCTGATTCAGGAGCTGGAACATCCAGGTTTCCAAAAGGAGGGGAAGATCCACATACACCAGCTTTGAGTTCCTTGGAGGAAGAACGGCATAAAAATGTGGAAAATAAAAAAGTAAAAAAAACACACACAAAAAACCACATATGCTGGGTCACTGCACACGTTTAGTGTAATGTGTAGTTTGCCCCCAAGTTCTGGTTTTATGAGAGGGCGGGAGAAGATGCGAAGATGCAGCATACCTCTCCCCACCCGATTCATGCTTCAGTCAGTATCTACCTTGTTCCCTCCCCTTAATTGTCTACCCTACAAGCACCAAAGGCATTGAGCTGTCCTGCCCCCTGTTCATTTTTCCCTGCCCTTTTCTGTGTCTGTTCTGAGATGGGGCCAAGGCTGGCCCTTCCCTGTGGCCAACTGAAAGAGGTGCTTCAGGCAGCAAATGGATGGTGGATGCCTCCTACTTGCCTCAAGTGCTCTTCCTCTTTCTACTCTCTGGGTTGGAGATAGAAGAGGGGGACAACAAGGAAGAGGATATAGAAAAGGGAGGAGAGGGCTGGGCTAGAATATTGGAGGGTGGATGGAGCAGAGGCTGGCACATCATTAAGAAAGAAGGACACTTGGAAATGCTGTCAGTGATTGATCTTAGAACCATTTACAGCAAGCCCTGGCCTATGGGCTACATCTGGCCCATGCAATTCCCCAGTGTCTTGGGGTTTAAAATGGATCAGAAACACGCTTCCGGATTTATATATGGGGTATATATCCAGGGAATTGGAGGGACCGCCTCCTTCCAGATAATCCTCCTACCCGTACTCTTAGGTCATCGGGAGGGGGGGCCCTTCTGACTGTGCCGCCACCAGGAGAGGTGAGGGGGATGGCGGCCAGGAATAGGGCATTCTCGGTGGTGGCCCCCCGACTTTGGAGTACCCTCCCCTTAGAATTAAGAACTGCTCCCTCTTTGGCAACATTCCGGCGGGGGCTGAAGACCTTTTTATTCAAACAAGCCTTTAACTGTTGACAGGCAGGCTGGGATTTTTTTACATTCTATCCTTACATTTTAAATTGTGGGATCCAAGGGGCTTGCTGTTTTTTAAATTTTAACTGTTTTTAATATTGTTCTTAACATTGTTTTAATTTGTATATATTGTGGTTTATTGTGTTGCTTTTAATGTTGTAAGCCGCCTTGGGTGCCCTTGGGCAGAAAGGCGGGATAAAAACTAACTAACTAACTAACTAACTAACTAACTAACTAAATAAATAAATAAATAAATAAATAAATAAATAAATAAATAAATAAATAATATACCCCCATTCAGCCATGAGAGATGCTGAATGTAGTGGAATGGAATGGAATGATATTCTATTACATTGCATTGCATCCAGCACCTCTCATGATTGAGGCTGAAATCCTAACCAGCTAACCTAGCTGTGCCAATGGGGTATGTGCTGCATCTAGCAGTGGAGTATTAGTTATGGAGGCCTCCTCAAGGTTAGGGCATGTTTATTTCCTCACCTCCGAGCTGCATTGCCCTTACCCCAGTGCTGGGAAGTTGGTGAGGTTTGCACCCTTAGATATATACCGATGCTGGGAAAATTAATATAAATTAAATTAAATCAAATCAATGTCTACTTTAAACTTATATGGAGCAGAAACTGAGTCCCAAAAAGCTTGTGATTTGCGTTGTAGGTTGCTGGATGCTTTTTCAAAATCCATTTCCCCCTTTTTGTTTTACACGTCAATCTTGCCCTCTGCTCCTCTCCTCCTTCCACCCCACCTACTTATTGTACATAATCAAACTCTCAGCACGTCGGTTCTCCGTGCATTTATTCTTTATTTATTTTCTGGCCCTGTGTCAGAATGCATCCCTCGTGCTGCAAAGTTTGGAGACCCCTGACTTATGGTAAAAGCAGGGGCTCAACCATGGAGCTATACTACGGTCCCTCCCCTAGTAGTGTCTTTTGGAGGGACTTGCACCTCAGCCTTTCACCTTGGGGAAGGTCATCTCACCCTTGGAAAACCCTCCAAAATCCAGCAAGTCCTTTGGATATCCAGGGCTGTCATATGCAACATGGTTGTCAGAAGTGTAAGAACAATTAGCCTCTTCCTCCGCCCCCCTTCACAGCTGTCTGGGTTTCAGGGGCTAGAAGGTCCAGCATCTGACACAATGGAGCAGGGTCCAGTTCAGCACTTCCATCATATCCTGCTGTAATTGCTTCCAGCTGGGCTAAGAACAGAGCCCGGTCACAGAGCTGCTGTTTCGGCTGCTGGGGACTATTTTGCGTTCTGGCTTTTCCAAATGCTAACTTATTGAGTGATCTCATAGCAACAAGTCGTTGGGAACAGGGAGGCTCATTTACCTGCAGTGCTGTGCGCTGTTAGCAGTGTTGGTTTTAAGATAGTAGTCAGGGTGGAAAGACACCCTCCCCCCCAAAATAGGATTTGTCTTCTTGAAACTCCTTGAGCTTTGCTTGGGAAATTATCAGGTATTTCTCCTTGGGAAGAACCCAGAACTTCACTTCAAATTTCTCTGCCAACCCCTGGGGTCAAACGCTTGTAATGTGACCCTTTGGTTTTATGGTGTTTTTTGGGGGGGGGGACACATTGCATATCCCTTGTCCAGACTGCATGGGGTGGGAAGGGGTCTGGATTTTGGAATAGTTGCATAAATATTATTGATTTATTGATTTATTTATATACAGCTTTTCTAAGATTCAAAGACCATCTTCCTACCGAAAATTTTTAAAAGAGAAAAAAAATGTCTGAATTTTGGAATAGTTTGGATTTTGGATCTCCAGATAAAGGATAGTCTACCTGTAAATTGTGAGGGTGAGGTGGGGGCTTAAAAAGAAATGAAACTGCACTGTAGGGGGGGCTTTTAGAATTTTTCTTTCACTATTGAGAACCAGTCAAAGCGGTTTTTTTTTAGTTAAAAAAGCATTCAGGGAGGGTACAATCAGGGCCGTCCCATCCACGAGGCCAACTGAAGTGGTCGCCTAAGGGATCAGACTGGTGACGGCACCCAACTCTGCCGGCCTCCACTGCTTCTCCTTCCACTCCCTGGACTGGAAAACGAAGAGGAGCGAGGAAGCGGAAATGTGACGGGGAGGTGAGTGCTGGGCAAGGGCACCGGAGAGTGGGAGGAGCAGAGGCTCATCATTGGATAGGGGGGCCACCTGTGGCATGATGCATCAAGAGGTCTTGGGCTGGCCCTGGGTACAATTTGGATCAGAATTGCAGCACAGGCAAGGTCTACAAAGCCCTTCTCCTTGGCTGCAGTTTCCCCCCTTTTAGATTCCCCACTTGATGAACTAGTCGAAAAACAAAGCACAGGGTTGTTTTACACATTCTGGGTAGTGTCTAGTTTGACCCTAAGAAACTTCACTTGTCTTACAGAAGCTCAGTTGGTTTCTCAGGCTGATGAGCAATCGGTTGGTTGGTTGTTGCATGTATTTCTCTCTTGAAGTTCTGGAACGCACTGCAGAGATGGAAATGGATGTGCTAGAAATGAAAAATACCGACAGCAATGCTTCTTTGTAAGCTGACAAACATCTCTAGAGCAATAGGATGCAAAATAGGAATACTTTCCATCCGCGTTGGAAACTGAGAATCAAACTGAGATTCCAAGAGAGCCACGCTCTGTGAGAAGGCCAAGCAATAGGCAGAGCTTTAATGCACAGCAAATGGAAATAAAATGGTAGCCTTTTTTACGCCTTTGAAAGAATAGTAATAGAACTAAAAGTAATAAGTAATAGAATTAAAAATGCTTTGCTTTTAATAATTTAAAATTAATAATTTTTTAAAGACAGAAAATTCATTTGTCTTATAAAAACTTGGCTTCACTTTAAAATTTCCCAGATGTTTCTCTTTTGAAGGAAGGCTGAGATTTCCTTTGATGACATTTTAGTGCCAGTCCTAGATGGGGGTGGGCAGTTAGGAAACAGCGGACCCTTACTGAATCCACTCCAGAATTGACTGTGGGAAGTGGTACTCAAACAATTTAGCACTGGGACCCACTTTTTCAAGTGACACTCTATTGGGACCCACCTTGCTTTATGATACTTTTAAAAATTTATTTACAATATTTTATTCATTTATTTGAAAAAAAGTAATGTCTTGTAATGAGGCAAGCCTCAAAGCCTGAGAGGCAGGCAGCGCAATCCTAACTGGAGCAGAAGCGGGCAGGCGGGCTGGCCTACATTGCATCCTATGCAGGGAAGAAGGCAACTGGAGCTCACCATGGGGCAAGGGGACATATCTCCCCTTATATGCTCCAACATTTATCTCCCTATATTTACACAAGCTTGCAAACTGCTGGAGCTCAGTTGGTTGAAGGGAAATTAGCAGCTATCTTGCAAACTGCAGGACTTAGCTCTTTGCAGGGCCGCTTGCAGCTGTCTGATTTTTTTAATAGCTTCAGGGCTTAAGGCAATTAGTTATCTTTCCATCACTCCTGTTGTTATTGGAGGCTCTGTGGGACCCACCGGAAATTGGGTCACAGTCCACCAGAGAAATGCTGGTCTACAGTGATGAGTCTTTCCCAGCCATAACAGGAAAAGCAATGGATTGAAACCGGAGCTAAGACTTGAAGCATGACCAGTGATTGAAGGCCCATTTCCAAGGGACACAGTTCAGAGATTTTGACAAAAGTGCCTTACACTGGAAGAGGAGAGCAGGCACTCTTATCCCCCATCTTATCTAACTCCTTGCACAGCAATGCAGCAGTGCCAGTGTGGCTTCCACTGTATTCCAGGGAGAGTGTTGGCTGATGGAGTCTAAGAGTAAGTTGTCCCCTTGCCCTGCCAGAAGCTGCTACAGGTCAACCTGTACCTGTACCAGTGATATCACTGGCGCAAATCCATGTTGACCCGGGAAGGGGGTTGGGATTGAACGTGAGCTTCCAATCCCTCCCCCCAGGCCTGATCCAGCCTCCTCCCTGCCCTATTACTCCCACCCCCGCCCACCCCATTCCACTCCCTGCGTGGGCTTACCTGTTCCAGCTGGTGTCTGTCGCTCCACTAACACATGCAGGGAGCCTCTGGCCTTCCTGTGGGCGCTCTCAGCATATGGGCTGCTGCAGTGGGCCTTCCAACCTTTGGCAGTCATTGGCTCCTGCGGAATGCACATCTTGCTGGCAGGGCAGTCCATGATGCTTGGGCTGTTTGTTTGATTCATACATGCTGCCGGCTAAGCTTCTGGAACATTCCATGGGAAGTAAGAATGGCAACAGTGGGTATCAGGGCAGTCGTGAGCTGCCAGAAGATACTGGGCCTCGCCTGGAGCCGGCCTTGAGTCCTCTAAGTCTCTGCATCGCTATCCCTGAGCGATGGTGTTCAAAGTCTGCCAGACAGTAGTGAGAATTCAGTCCTCTCCAAAAACCTGGCCAGCAATCAAGAGCCTCACAGCAACATTAATCCCAGAAATAAATTTTGGTCAGAGTGCGGGGCTGAGGCAGACAATGGAGGCTAGTTTTATGTGTCTAGCCGGAACTTTGACAACCGGAGACATCTCGGGGCTGGTTCCTATGCAGACCCATCAGTTAGGCATTGCCTTCAGATATTGCCCAGCCAAAAACAGGAGCACAACAAACAGGGCAACCCTGTGCATGTCTGCTGAGAAGAAAAGCAGGTTGCGGCACAGGACTTGCCCTTTCTCTCCTGGTTTTTCACCCCTTCTCTTCCTCTCCTGCTACTGCACAGGAGACCAGGTCCCCTTGTATCTCCCTGAGGGCACAATCCTATACTGTGCTGGAATGGTGAGGCTGGCCGGCCAACGCCATATCCAGTGCAGTATAGGAGAGGCTGGAGCCTCCCCGCAGCAAGGGAGCATTCGCTCCCTTATCATAGGGGAGGCTCCAGCCTCCCCTATGCACACCTCGGATCTGCGCCCGCTAAATCCGCAGGTGCAGATCTGAGGAGACTGTGCGGCCTGAACCTTATGGCCGAATCCTGGACCCGCCCATGTCCTGCCCAGTCCTGCCCTTCTCCTGCCCTCCTCCTGCCAATCCCCAAGCCGCCCCATCATGGCACCACCCTCACGCCGGCCAGCTCACACCGAGGGAGGTGCTGCGCAGGTGTAACAGGACACAGGCAGCGCCGGTCCCGTTGCCTTAGCCGATTGGTGCCCCCACGTCAAAGCTGCGCAGTCCATAGGATTGCGCTGTGAGATGCAAGCATCTTCCTATTCACACTCATGTCACATGTCCCTCCTCCACTTTTTAGAGCCAGCTCTGACATGAGGCCAACTGAAGCAGTCAATCTTACCAATCAATGGTAAGACCACATCTGGAGTATTGTGTACAATTCTGGTTGCAACATATCAAAAAGGACATAATTGGGGTGACCAGGTGTCCTCTTTTTCCAGGACATGTCCTACATTTCAACTTTTTGTCCTGGGTAAATTTCAAAATGTCCTACATTTCAGGACAAAGGTCCAGGGATGGATGGATTTGATAGAGGGACGTTCTTTTCTCACTTGCACAACAATTTACTTTGCACTGGTCTAAGACCGTAATAAATTCAATTCATTCACTTGCACAACATCTGCACCATGGAATATCCACTAAAATTGAGCGTTGAGAGAGTTATAGCTGCAAAAAGAAATATGCTTTACCCAGTGTGTCATTAATCTGTGGAACTCCCTGCCACAGGGCATGGTGATGGCATCAGGTCTAGATGCTGTTAAAAGGGAATTAGATAGATTGAAGGAAAAGTCCATCACTGCATAGAAGCTGTGACGAGCATGTACAACCTCTTGGTTTTAGAAGTAGGCTACCTTGGAATGCCAGGTGCAAGGAAATGGCAACAGGATTCAAGCATCTTGTTGTCTACTGAACTCCCTTAGGCATCTGGTGGGCCACTGTGAGATACAGGAAGCTGGACTAGATAGGCCTTGGCCTGATCCAGTGGGGCTGTTCCTATGTTCCCCCCAGAAGTGCCTGACCCAGAAGTAATTATGGTGACATAATGAAACCGCCACCAATTACTTCTGGGGTATGGTGTGCTCAGAGTGTTTGAGCGTCGCTCTGAGTTTTATTTGCCTTTTTATCTTGACAGGTAAGGAAAAAGCCGTCAGCTGTTCACAGTGGCTCACAAAAATGGGCAGGGGAGGGCGTGGGTCATGGTGCCATCCCCTGCTGGGGGCCACCCCGGGATTTTTGCCCCTTGCCCCGCCAGGTAGGCCACCGCCCCACTCTCACCTTGGTACTGCAGTGCTTCCTTCGTTCCATTTGACTGAGCTGTCACAAGCTGGGACACACCGTTTGCCTCTGAAGAAGATGACATTTGGAAGTGATTAGAGGAAGTGAGCTTGCATGTTGACATTCAATGCCAGAGAAGCATCAGCTCCAAAAATGATTGGTCTGCAAGTACTCGAATATCCCAGCATAGACTGTAGCCGTACTGCACTATCATGAAGACAAGATACAAATCCTGTTCAGATACACAAGGCAGGGGGAGAGGACACACTGCACACATGGAGACAGATTATTTACATGTGTTATGTTGTTACATAACATAATTGTTATATGGGCACTTGCCAAACCTCCTCAAGCCAGGGTCTGTGAGAGGAGGGTATAGGCAGAGGCGGAGGGAGGGTGCCGCGAGGGTGGTGGTGACAGGCGCAATGGGCAGCAACTGCTGTGCAGAAAAACCTGCACACTTTTTCGCCTCCCCCTGCCTTGCTCCTTCTGGATTCTGGGCGGAGGAAGGCGTGGCTGGGCAACGCATGGGGGCAGGGTGGCCACACTGGGGGCGCATTGATGTTGCCCTGCCCCCTGGGGTGCTCGGAGCTGGGAACGGCTCTGGGTACAGGCTATAATTTGTACCCAGGCCCAGGGTCAAAAAGGGTGCCCAGTAGCCAAAGGGGGGGCAGAAATGGCCAGGGATCTAACATTTTCTGGTCTCACAGACGCACTGCCTACGTGGGATGCTGAGGGCTCTGCCGCAGGTGTGTGGTGGCTGCTTTAAGCCAGATGCGCCAGGCCAAGAAAAGCATACATGGCACTCCTTAAATGGCACAGAGTCAAATATGGGGGGGAAACTGGTCTGCTACAGAAGCTCTTTGGCTTGTTGGTCTGCTTACCATGGGAGCTCAGGGACACAGATTTAAGTTTTGGTGCACACAACACTCTTTCCATTCCAGTGTGAGCCTAAATACAATGGTGCTAATTTTCTGCAATGATTTTTCTATATTGGAAAGGTTTTAGAGAGACTTGGGAGTACTTTTGGTTTTCCGTCTTCCTGCATCCAGCTGCTGATGCTATGTGGGCAGGTAGACATAGCCAAACCCATTACTTCCATTTAGCTTCTTTACCCTGGTGCCAAGCAAATATGTGTCTTCTTTTACTGAATGCTAAAACAGGTACATGAAAGGCAGGCAGCCTGCATGCTAGAAGGAGAGACAATAACAGGAAGCAGGAAAATTCCTGCTTCTTTTTAAACCTTCTGATGGTGTCCCCCTAGCATTCAGGCTGCCTTCCTCTCATGTTCCTGCTTTAGTGTTCAGAAAAAGAAGACACATACTTGCACCAGGGTAAAGAAGCTAACTTTAGGGAACAAGTGCTGGGGGTGGAGCAGTGGATAACAGGATCCACAGATAACAGATCTCCGGATACAGGGGAAGCCTGTATTATGCAGTTGCATTCTCCTGTAAGGCATGAAAGGCCTGCCTCTGCCCAGGAACAGATGCAACATCTTACTGGAGATGTGACTGGAGCTCTTCCAGAATTTTTATTTTCTTAATTTTTTTCTTAAAAGCCCAAATGAATCATGGAAAATATTCCACCCAATGCAAAGCTCAACCAGCTTTGAACAGCTGAAAACAAACCACATTTATAGGGGGTGTTTCCTGGGTAATGGAATAAAGCTTTTTTCCTATTAATTTCCTTTCTCTCAATTTCCTGTCTTACTGCTTCTGCCTAATGAAGTTAATTTATCGTTGCAGCCATGTGTTGACAGTCTGTTGTTGACTGCTGGCGATTGCGGCTCGTGTGACCCAATGAGCTCCATTCTTGCCATCCGGTGTCCCATTTGTGCAGGATTCCAGCTGCTGTTCTTGTCCAGAATGCCTCTGGATGAACAGTTGACCCAACTACAAAAGTGAACCACATCAAGCCCTCTTTGCACAGCTGGAAACATTTTTGCCCTCTGTCATAATGCTCGAACTCAGAGTCATGCAGTGGCATACGCAGAGGGTGGCCGGGGGGGGGGCTGCCAGGGATTCCGCCCCAAGGTGGTGGCAACAGCAGGAGTGACCCTGGTTGCAGCTGCCATTTGGCCAGCACTGGCTGCAGCTGCCTGCAAGGAGCAGCGTGTTAAGTGCTGTCCACCATACCCAATGATACACCAGCCTTTGCATTGGTGCTAGAAAGTTGGAGAGGATTGGGCTCTTAGGGCACAGTCCTCCTAACCTGCACTGGAAAAGACCGACCAGCTGGCCTATGCTGTATCCAGCACAGGTAGGAGCAGGCAGGTGCAAGTTGGAGTAAGGAGATTTGCTGGTTATATAAGAGGCTAGGATCCGGACTAGGTCACCCAGGCTGGTCCCACTCCCCTCAGATCTTCCTGGACCATCCCCGCCCTCCCTCACCTTCCCCCCACCCAAATCACCTCTGTCTCCAGCCCCCTGTGCCAGCCTACGCAGGTCAACACAAACCTACTATACCTGTTCCGGGAGCAGGTCCCGTGTTGTTGTTGTTGTTGTTGTTGAATTTCTCTTCCGCCTTTCTGCCCCCTATTGGGGCACCCCAGGAGGCTCACAATATTAAAATCACAATATTAAAATTACCAACAATAAAATCAGATAAAACAAGATAAAACAAGTGCAAGATAAAAATAGGATTAAAAATGAAAACAATGGCATTAGAACCATTTAAAACCAACAGGCCCCCAAGGATCCCGTAATTGCAATTAAAAGTGCCAGCCTGCGTGTCAGCAGCTAAGTGCCTCAAATAAATCCAGTGATTTAATCTGGACATCAGATTGAATCTGTTGAACCTCCAATTAACCACAAATGTTCTCAGGAGCCAGCACAGGGGACTTGTTCTGGCTGTGGGAGAGGGGGTTGCATTGCACTGTGAATCATGTTTGCTGCCACAATGCCCTGGCTTAGAAGGAGATTGGACACTGACAGCCTCTCAGGTACCCGGGTCCTTGATGTAAAGGGCTAAACTATCATTCTGGATTGGGCCCAAAAATGGATCGGCACCCAGTGATGCAACTTGCTCAACGGTTTGAGAGCTTTGGACCACCAAGCCCTGCCCTGGGCCACTGCATTCTGCCCTAACTGTAGTTTCTGGACTGTCTTCCAGGCCAGCCCCATGTGGAGCCTGTTACAGTGGTCTAATGAAGAGTTCACTAAAGCATGGACCACTATCAACTCCTGTGTGGGCACAGCTGGTACACCAACCTATGCTGGGCAACGTCCCCCTGGCCACAGCCACCACCTGCATCTCTGGAACCCCGATGGATGCCAAAAACTATGGAAATCCATGGCCAGGAGCCACACCCAGGAGGTGGTCTGAGGACTGGGGAGGTAGTGCTCAGCCTCTCCAGCCTCAGAAAGCTTCTCAGGGGGTTCCAGGAGACCTTAGAAATGAACTTCCAGTTTTGGAAACCCCAGAAGTGCATTTCTTTCCTTTAAAAAAAAAGAAAATGGAAAACAAAGGAAAAAAGAGGGATATATAAAGAGGGATCAGAACATTCATATAACCACAAAATTCATGCTGCTTAGGGTATTCTAATAAGATATTTTATCAAGGAATGGCCTCCAAATACGTTCAAAAGTGTCCAAATGAAGGTGACGACAATATGCCATTCGCTCAAGAATTGTTGTTGTTCAGTTGCTAAGTCGTGTCCGACTCTTCGCGACCCCATGGACCACAGCACGCCAGACCTCCCTGTCCTCCACTACCTTCCTCAGTTCGCCCAATTTCATGTTCATCGCTTCGGTGACACTATCTAACCATCTCATCCTCTGCCACCCCTTCTCCTTTTGCCTTCAATCTTTCCCAGCATGAGGGCCTTTTCTAAAGAGTCCTCTCTTCTCAGGAGAGGGCCAAAGTACTTGAGCTTCAGCTTCAGGATTTGTCCTTCAGGGAGCAATCAGGCTTGACTTCCTGGAGGATTGACCCATTGGATCTCCTTGCAGTCCAGGGGACTCTCAAGAGTCTTCTCCAACACCGTAATTCAAAAGTATCTATTCTTTGGCGCTCCGCCTTCCTTATGGTCCAGCTCTCACAGCCATACATTGCTATTGGGAAAATCATAGCATTGACTATGTGAACCTTTGTTGGCAGGGTGTTGCCTCGGTTTTTTATTAAGTTGTCTAGGTTCGCCATAGCTTTCCTCCCAAGAAGTAAACGTCTTTTAATTTCATGGCTGCAGTCACCATCTGCGGTGATCTTGGAGCCCAGGCAAATAAAGTCCATTTCTTCCCCTTCTATTTGCCAGGACGTGAGGGGAGTGGTTGCCATGATCTTAGTTTTTTTAATGTTGAGCTTCAAGCCAATTTTGGCACTTTCCTCTTTCACCCTCATCAGAAGGTTCTTTAGGTCTTCCTCACTTTCTGCCATTAGAGTGGTATCATCTGCATATCTGAGGTTGTTGACCTTTCTCCCAGCAATCTTGATTCCAGCTTGTGAAACATCCAGCCCAGACTTTCTCATGATGTACTCTGTATATAAGTTAAATAAGCAGGGTGACAGTATACAGCCTTGTTGTACTCCTTTCCCAATTTTAAACCAATCAGTTGTTCCATGTCCGGCTCTATCTGTTGCTTCCTGGCCCGCATACAGGTTTCTCAGAAGACAGATAAGGCGGTCTGGTACTCCCATCTCCTCAAGAACTTGCCACAGTTTGTTGTGATCCACATAATCAAAGGCTTTAGTGTAGTCAATGAAGCAGAAGTAGATGTTTTTCTGGAACTCTCTTGCTTTCTCCATGAACCAGCGAATATTGGCAATTTGATCTCTAGTTCCTCTGCCTCTTCGGAAACCAGCTTGTACATCTGGTAGTTCTCGATTCACATACTGCTGAAGCCTAGCTTGTAGGGTTTTGAGCATCACCTTGCTAGCATGTGAAATGAGTGCAATGGTGCGGTAGTTCGAACAATCTTTGGCATTGCCCTTCTTTGGGATTGGAATGTAAACTGATCTTTTCCAGTCTTGTGACCATTGCTGGGTTTTCCAAATTTGCTGGCATATGGAGTGCAGCACTTTGATAGCATCATTTTTTAAGATTTTGAGTAACTCAGCTGGAATGCTGTCACCTCCACTAGCCTTGTTGTTAGTGATGCTTCCTAAAGCCCACTTGACTTCACACTCCAGGATGTCAGGTTCAAGCTCAGTGACCGCACCATTGTGGTTGTCAGGAACATTTAGATGGGCCTTATATAGTTCCTCTGTGTATTCTTGCTACCTCTTCTTAATCTTATCTGCTTCTGTTAGGATCTTGCTGTTTTTGTTCTTTATTGTGCCTATCTTAGCATGGAATTGTCCATTGATAGCTCCAATTTTCTTGAAAAGATCTCTAGTCTTTCCCATTCTATTGTTTTCCTCTCTTTCTTTGCATTGCTCATTTAGGAAGGCCTTCCTATCTCTCCTTGCTGTTCTCTGGAAATCTGCATTCAGTTGGGTATATCCAGAGGCAGATCTAAGGGAGGGCAAAGCTCTAAGTGTTGCAAGAAGCCTTACCCTGTCATGTAAATCCCTCCTCTCCCTTGCTGCTGTAGCCAGTAAGCAACACCAAGATGTTGCTTTTTCCTGTGAGGATTGGCTAGAACAGTGCAGGAGAGGAGTGTTTTCCACTGCAAGGTAAGGCTTCTTGCAAAACTTAGAGATTTGCCCCCCCTTAGATCTGCCTCTGGGTATATCTTTCCTTTTCTCCCTTGCTTTTTGCTTCCCTTCTTTCCTCAGCTATTTGCAAAGCCTTGTCAGACAGCCACCTTGCCTTCTTGCATTTCTTTCTCTTTGGGATGGTTCTAGTTGCTGCCTCATGTACAATGTTACAGACCTCCATACAAAGTTCGCTCAAGAATAGATAAAAGCAAAATATACTCAATCCATTGGGCACAAGAAGGTGGGCATTTTTCCTTCCAGTGTTGCAACAAAAGTCTTTTTGCAGCTGTGAGGGCACAGAGAATCCATTTTCGTTGGCCAGGTGTTATTCTCCAAATTTCAGGTACGTAATTTAACATTACACATGTATCAGTAAATATCACAGGTTGCTGTAATACAATCTTTATAACATTAATAACTTCTTCTCAAAAACATGCGATAACCGGGCATGACCACAACATTTGTGTAAGTGATGCATTTGTACTTGTACAACACCAACATATAGGTTCGTTAATAAGTCCTTTGGAATACAGTCTCTGTGGTGTCCAGTATACCCTAAAAAGAATTTTTTGTTGTATTCAACATAGTCTAAGGTCCATGGATATTGTAGGTATACTTTTAAGTACCATGTTCCTTTGCTCATTCAGAATAGGGCGATCAAGTTCTTTATTCCATTTGTCTCGGAGCAAGGGTGTGTCAAACTTAGTCCACTTCATCAAATGAGTATAAACAAATATTGCTGGCCTTTTCTTATCTGCTGACTGAATAAGTATATCAAGAAGTTGGGAAGGTCATAATGCACACTTAGACTCTCAAAAGAAAAGAATTCTTGATCCTCATCAATATGTTGATCTAGAGTAAAGATTGTCCATATCCTCCACAAAAAGGATTCCCTATTAATCTTTAAAGCAGGGTTCCTCCACAATGTTAATCTAGAATGTAAATAAGGGTCAAATGCAAGGAAAACCAGGAGTGAGCTTCAAAGGCATTCCAAGGACCTTCAGAAGCCTTCTGAGGCCTGCACATGGCCTCCCTGGCCCTCAGAACACCTTTAGGTTGCATTTGGAAGGTACAGGTCAGCCTCCTGCTCAGGACCCATAGCGGATCAAATCCACCGGTTCTGAATCAGTGGATAAGGAGGCACAACCTCTTATTGTTCTGGCCATGGTAAACTTCATGGGAACCAGCCATGGTGAGGCTGGTTCCCATGATTCCCATGGTTCCCAAACCAACAGCAGCACCTAGCTTGCATCCAACTGAGTTGCATCCAACCCTATCCAATCCATTTCATGTGGATCACAACCCTCCTTCAAGGAGCTCAGGAGCTGGGGAGGGTCTTCTCACTACAGGCGAGAGCCAGATTCATGCCAAGAACACTTTTCCTTGGAGTTGTGAATTGATAATGATTTCCTATCTGCCTGATGAAATCTGCTGATCCTTTCACCAGGGCCATAAACTCATCATCACAAGGCAGGGGAGGACGCCTTGCCCCTAAATGCAAGCAGATGGTTCTGCCTGCTGAAATGGGAACTGGAAGCACAAAGGCCTTCACTGTTATCTCCAATCGTCCATTTACATGAGAAGCAAAGCACACATTTGTGTGTTGTTTTGTTTTTCTTTTCTCTCTGCAGCAGAGCCGAATGGAGAGAGATTAAATTTCTGGAGAATGTGAGGATTCCCTAAATGCCCCAAGAAAACAAGACTGCCAAGGATCACAAAGCAAGTGTGGTGGGAGTTCAGGGAGGGGAAAACCCGGCACCCTGGATCCCGGCTGAAACGAGCAGCTTTTGAAAAAGAAAAGGAGTGCTGAAAGGAGCCTCTTCCCAAGGCTGTGGCAGGTTCTCTGGAGCGGAAGGAATGCTCTCGCCAAAGGTTAGGCGATCAAGCTGACATCTTTTCAGCATTAGCTGTCTTGCCCTGCACAATATCCCAGCACTGTTGGCTTTTCAGATGTCTCTATTAGCATGTGTGAAAACGAAGCCACCCCCAATCAGCTGAGTGCGGGAGTTGAGCGGCCCCCCAGCCCCAGAGGCTCAGCCGTGGCCTCTTGTCCTGCCTCACCCAGTGCCCTCCTGCCCCCTTACCAAGGCTCTCAAAAGCTTTGGGTTTCCAGCCGGACAAAGGCCACTAAAGAGCCTTCCAGCGACCAGGAAACGCAGCGCGCCCACGCCATTCAGAGCCAGTCACCCAGCAAAAGAGCCGGAGCAGAATCTAATCTCCTCGCTGTTACCCAGGGAGATTAACCATTCTGTGCTGTTTATTGTGACAGAAATTGTCTGCGTTGGTGACAAGGGGGATTGAACCTGAGAGGCATTGTGGACACAAATGCCCAGGGCAATGCTCTGCCCTCTTCTTTGGGGAACTGGTGAGCCAAACGTTCGGCTGCCATTGACAGAGGCAGACTGGCGATCCAGGCCTGGAACTGGGTCTTGTAGCCAAGGGCATCCCATTCCCAAGGACAGGGGAAGCTAGTTTCTCACTGAGGGGTACTTCCAAAATTCTCATCCTCTGGATTTCTCTCTGGGCATCCCCAGTCTCAAATTCCACAGCCTGGTTTCCAAAGTCGAACCCAAGTATTAGAACGCCTCGGCCATCCTGTTGTTTATTTCCCAACAACCCACTGGAAGCGGGTGAAGGGTGGGTGGTGTCTCACCTGCCCACAGGGCCAGAACTGGGACCCCCCCACCTCACCCCACAAGCGATCCCCGCCCTTCACCAGCGCAATCGCCCTCGCATCACAGGGCAGGGGGAAGCCCGGCAGGGATCAGTTTGGCCAAGCCCGGCCATGCCTCCGGGGTTCCCGGACGATCACAGGGATCACCGTGGACCTCCCTGGTGCGGAGCGGGAGGGTCAGACCCTGGGGAAGGGAGGGTGGGCGGGGCTCCCCAGGGAGGACGGCTTTTTAGGGTCAGATGCAGCCTGTGGTGAGGCAGTCTGGCCATGGCATGGCTAGGAGAGAGGCTGGGAGCTGTTGCTTCTTCCCCTTTGACCAGACCACGCCAGGGAGAAAGGGACTTGAGTGCTGTCAACCCTCCTCTTCCCACAGACCACTCTGAGGCCGTGTCTTCCTCCCCACACCCTGCCCAGGGCCCATGGCACCCCGCTTGTCGGAGCCTTGCCCCACCTCCCTCGCTCACCTGGGGTCTGCCTGGGGGATGTGACAATTATAAAAAAAAAATTGCAAGCACCCTTGCCCAGTTTGCAGAAGAAAACTGCAGCACCTGGAAATCTGGATGGAAAGACAGCAATGGAGGCTGGAACGCTAACCTGCGGCATGAGGTAATCTTCATATCCCCTAAATTAAAAATGTCACATTTTCCCATTTACTCTAGCAATTGGATTCATTGAATACTCTAGTAAATGTATTTATTTGAAGAACTTAATACCCTCCTTTCCAGTGGTGTCATTCAAATGATTTAGAAACAGGTACTCACTTTTGATTGGCACTTGTTGGAAAGATCCAGGAACTTTCTGTCCATCACACAGCAGGCCCAGCTCTGGC
>JAJKFI010000235.1:259951-306026 GCA_029204185.1 Lerista edwardsae | reverse complement strand
TCCATCACACAGCAGGCCCAGCTCTGGCAGGACACAAAGTTTCAGGGTATTTCAGGCTGTCCCCCATCTTTGGGGGCCCCGAAAGTGTGATTTTGCATGATTTTGGCCCGTTTTCAGCCTGGCATCAAGGGCATTAACCACTTCGTGGCCTCTTAACCTCCGGAAATTTCTTTCCTGCCACCAGCAGGCCCTGCTCTGGCAGAACACAAAGTTTCAGGGCTTTTCAGGCCGTTTCCTAGATTGGGGAGGGCCTGAAAGTGTGATTTTGCATGATTTTGGCCCGTTTTCAGCCTGGCACCAAGGGCATTTACCACTTGGCATCCTCCGAGCCTCCGGAAGTTTTTTCCATGCTATACGCACACCTAGTACTGTCAAATCCTGCTGAAGCCGCTTTTCTTCTGATTACTTCGAGCTTAGACCCTAAGTGCACCGGACTATAGTCTGCACCACATTTTTTCTCTTCAGATAATAAGAAAAAAAAACCTCCTTCCTGCCATCACACAGGAATAATGCCTTTCTGCTCTTTGATGAATCAAATTACTTTGCCATTTCTTCCAGCACACCAACTCTTCATATAGTGGCTAAACACAGAGCACTCTTGAGCAATCATTTAATACTAATGCATCATACTAAGGGTGGATTCAAACAACCCCAAGGTCCAGTGATTCTCAGTTTTTGAACAGTACAGGTCTAATGTGCTGCCATGGGAGCTGCCATGATTGTTTCAGAAAACTAAATTTTTGCAGCCTTCTTCCTTTCTGTGCCTCGCGTCCCTCCCCCCCCCGGGGCGCCCCCCGGGGGGGGGGGGGGGGGGGGCCCGGCCCCCGCACCGAGATCGGTTGGAAACTTTACTCCCTTGTAATCGTGCTGCAGGGAGGTTTCTTGTCCTCCGATGGAGCGTCCGCAGCCGGGCCTGGCGAACACGTGGGCGCCCGCTGGAGCACCGGCCGGCTCGGCAAGGGGAAAAAAAAACCCGCCCCCCAGGCAGCCTACCGTCACTTGCTGCCACCCGTATTCCCGCTTCCCCGCTTCTAATCTTATCGATTCCGCTGCGCTGCTTCTCACGCTGCCGCCGCCACACTGCCTGCTTGCCGGCATGGAGTGAGCAGGCCAGCTTCAGTGGGCGGGCGGGCCAGCCTCCAGTGGGCGGGGCCGCTCAGGCAGCCAATAACCGGTACGTGCGTAGTGGTGCGTACCGGTAGGCTGACAACACTGCTCCTTTCCCATGCAGAAGCAAATGCCCATAGGCAGGCTAGTCTAAACCACCATTTTCAATGAGGTTGTTACACACATACAGTATTCTGTGATTCACCGAATTCTCAGTCTCAGATGTAGCCTTCACAGTGTGGTTCTCTCCTCTGCCTGCCTACCATCAAGCTTCAGCAGGCAATCACAAGCCAAGCATGGATAGCCCTTCAAGGTCATCCTTTTGCTGGCTCGCCTTCTTGCACACTTCCCCACAACTCTCACTTGTGGTGACTAATCAGCTCATGAGCACCTCCATCCTGCCACAACAGGGACTGTAGCTTGTCACAGCCTGATATTCTGTCTCCTATCCAAAAACAAGACCACTGCTTAGCTTCAGGCAATTCCAGCAGCTCAACCACAACTCCTGCCCATGTTAATAATGTATTAACCCAATTTAAGCCTTTGGTCTGGCCTGGAAGCAGTGGGGTCACTAGGTTTTAGTCACCCAGGGCAAGAGTTCATTGCGTAACCCCATGATGCGCTGGCCATTGTGCCATCTGGCTGAAGCTGCCCTGCTTGAAGGAGAGAGACTGGCCATTGTGCCCTCATCCTACTAACCTTTTCTGAAGCCACCTCCATGGTCTTCTGTCCGGGGGGAAGGTGTGTCTTACTATCCATTGGTATTTCCCCCACAGCCTCCCATGCTGAGAAACTGGTGTTTCCCATCACGACTGACTTTAGGCCAATTTGACCAATCAGACCAAATCACTTCCAGGCAGCAGTGAGCGAAGTCTGTGGAAGAGACGCTGTCTGGACCGAGCGAGTGCTTGCAAAGCTAGTGTATGGGTCCCAAGCAGTCTCAGAGCCAGAGCTGGCCTTAGGGTGATTTGACGAGATTGGCCAAGTTGGATTCCACGCCTGGGAGGGCCCCGCCTTGGGGCAGCCGAGGCCGGCACCTGGCTCTGTAGCTGACACTCTGGCATGGAAGCTTCCACTCAAAGGCATCCTGAGGAGAGCACAGGGAGTGGACCGTTCCTGCTGGCTGGCCCTCCCTCCTGCCCACACCTCGGTCCGACTGCCTGGAAATGGCCTCCCTCTTCAAGCAGTTGGCAATGATGTCATCACTTCTGGGTGCCGCACTTTGCATCGGGGGGGGCATTGGTTGCTGCTGCTGCTCATTCTGGTGAGTGGAGGTGGGGGCCCGCAAAAATGTTTCGCATTGGGCCCTGCAGCTCCTAAGACCAGCCCTGTTCCCCAGAACACTTCCAAGGGCACTGCTGGGGGAAGACATTGCTCAAATCAGGATTTCTGCCTCTTGGAGACTGCCCAACAGGAAGACCCAGGGAGGATGGCATTCAGCCACAGACCAAACTCAGTAGCCCACCGAGTCACACATCTCACACAGACACAAAGCAGCAGCAGCAGCCGGCCCCAACCCCAGCCCTGTGTCCCGGACTGACTAATCACAACCAGATGTGCTCACAACCAAACCCCACAGCAGTGACCTGCCCCAGGAATCGGAGGCAGCTCTGACAGCCCTAATCCCTTCCCTGTCCGTTAATTCTGTGGGCGGAGTTCTCGGAGTTCTGAGCTCGGGGGCTGCTAGGCTCACATTTGGGAGGTATTTGGGGGAGTGGGGGGGTGTCTGCCAAGGAAGGAGCAAATTTCTCACCGTTCTCAAACGCCTCTCCTGTCCCACCACTGCCCGGGCATTCTCAGCCGAATGAGAACTGACAGGATGTTTAGCAAACATTTAAACTCAGGAAGCTTAATAGCTCTTTCAGGATTATTAAATAAACATTTAAAATGACTGCAAAGGCAGGCTAAGGAAATTGTGGGGGGGGATTGAAAGAGAGAAAGAGAGAGGGGGAGGGAGGGAAGGAGGGAGGGAGAGACCTAATGTAAACTTTTGAAAGCTCAAGGCCCAGGTAGGTAAAGCAGCACAGAACCCTGCCAAGCAATGTTTAACATTAATTTGGGGAAAGTGCCACCAAACCTTATAACTTTGTGCCACCAGTTAGTGTCAATCTAGGAAGAGAAACCAATGCAAATGTTTAGTCTGATGCAATCATTTTCTTAAGGTCAAGGCGGCTTTTATCTTTCTAGCAAGATTCTGTTCAATTCAATCCAAGTGGATTTTGCCACCCCAGATGTGCGCAGGGATCTGCACTGGCAGACAATGACTTTTATTCATTCACTGGGGTCCCTGGACTGCCAACCATGATCCCATTTCTCCTACTTGCCTTTCTTTTTCTTTTGGAGGACAGGTGAAATCCAATTCTTGGTGCTTTCCCCAAAATACAGGTTCCTGCCAGTGGCGTCGCTAGTGGGGTGCGGGGGGTGCGGGCCACACCAGGTGGTGACAGCACGGGGGTGTGTGTGTGACACCACCAAGGACCAAAATAGCTAAAATCATGGTTTTAAAAGATAAAAGATACCATCATGCTATATACCATTGGATGCAGACTTTCACCCAGAATTCAATGATAAAAACTGGAGTGTAATATCTTCATTCTATCAAAAGTTATGGCCATAAAACTAAAAACAAAAAATAAAACAATGTAAACATCGTGGGTTGTTGTTTTTTTAAATCGCGGTTTTACGGAATAACACCACCATGTTATATACCATTGGATGTGGAATTTCATGAGGAATTCAATAAAAACTGGAGTGTCATATCTTTATTCTATCAAAAGCTATGGCCAAAAAACTAAAAACTGAAAATATAACTTTTTATATAAAAATCACAATTTTTAAAAAATGATTAGTATGAATCAGTTCTCATTTCCATGTATCAGAGCTAATACTAGAACTCTTATTTAATTAGAGGATGTTATTTAATTTAATTTAATTAGAGGATGCTATATACCAGGGGTCGGCAACCCACGTTTCCGGAGCCGCAAGTGGCTCTTTCCGCCCTCTGCTGCGGCTCCGGATCTGCTAGAGTGGCGCGGAGGAGGAGGAGGCGGTGGCGGCGGCGGCAGCAGTGGCGGCGGCGGCGGCTGCTCTCCTCACGTCCAGCTCGAGCGTTGAGGGCGGCTGCGTTGGGCAACAAGGCAAAGGAAGGAGCTCAGGCCGGCTGTGAGGAGAGCAGCAGCAGCCGCCACCGCCTCCTCCTCCTCCGCAGCCTCCACCTCCTCACCATGATGCTCGCCCAGCACAGCAGCGGGAGCCGCCGCTGCCTCGCGGCTGAGCCTCCTACTGCTGCCTTGCGAGGCAGGCGCGAGGTCACTCCTCCTTCCCCCTCCCCTCCCAGCGAGGTGGGCCGAGGCAGCCGGATGGGTCGCCGGCCTCCCTCAGGACTGCGCTGCATGTTTGCTCCCTGCGAGTGCGGGAGGCGAGGCGGCAGGAGGACAATGAAATGATCCGGTTCCAGAGCTCGAGCATCAGGTCCTTGAGCCAGGAGATGAAATGCACCATCCGCTTGCTGGACGACTCCGAGATCTCTTGCCACATTCAGGTGCCTCTCCCCGGCCGCCAGGAAGCCATTGCCTCGCTGCCGTTCTTCCACTCTCAGCCCTCCGCTTGCCCAGTCCACCTCCTCCCTCACGAAGAGGATGCGGCTGCCAGGCGCCCCCTCCCAAGCAAGCGCTGGAAGCCCTGCCGTGCTCGTGCCCCCCTTCCCTGCTGGGGAGCGATTTACCCATCGCTTCCCCCCCCACCCCACAATTTTGCAATTTTGCTCGGTGCGCTTCAGTGTAGTGAGAAGTTGTTTACACGCAAAGAGTGAACCTAAGGAAGACCGCGGGAAAAGGCAGGGTGGTGACCACGAGGTAGTGGGAGGGGGGAGGAGAGAGAGAGCGAGAGAGCAGATGGAGACCTGATGTGGATCAAGCCAAGCGTGCTTGGAAAGCCCGAAAGAAGGGGCATTTCTTGATGGCCACTTTATAGAGCGCAACAAAAGCAAGCTTGCTGCTGTGCCTTGCTGTTCTGCAAGAGCCAGATGTCTTTCTTCAAGGAGGCTTTTCTGTTTTGCATGTAGTATCTTATTTGAATGGTCTGCTGGCCCAAGTCAGGTGGTGGAAGGATAGGCTTGTGGGCAGTTTGGGGATGTTTGGGGTGGGGAGGCAGGAAGGCAGAGGGCAGGCTGGAGGGGTGGAACTTGGCATCAAAGTTCCATGCTTGATCCTATCTCCATTCAACCTATCTCACTTCCTTCCTCTCCTTGGACTTAGGGCAGCAAAATAGCTGGTGTGGATCTGAGGTTACCCATAAGTGATCAGGCAGCCTACTGGGAGATAAGTAAAAAACCTACCGTCTGATTGCTCATTATAGCATGCAGTGTGCATAATATGTATGCTATGGAGTGGAAGGGGATAAGATTGGGCAAGAGGCGCTTTGTCAAGTAGTGTTCCTGTTATATTTAGCGGGGGGGGGGGAGAAATTGTCCCTATTCACCCCTGTGCAGTGTCTTTCTAGTGGCTGTTGCTGGTTTTTTATTCAGGTTGACAGCTGACTGCACACTTCAGTACATGCGATAAAAGGATGACAGCATTTTTGGTTTGCTGCAGGATGATAATTAAAGTTCTGCTTTGAATTTTGCTATTGAATTCTTTGAAAGTTATCTTCAACCCAGCGGTTTTTTTCGACATTCAAAATGTTTTTGTTGCACGCTGAAATAAAATTTTGTTTTCTCTGTAGCAATTCATTCATTTCAAAAATGCAACACACTATAGTTTTTTTATACATTGCATAAAGGTAAAAAAAAACTATATATGCAGTGTTATCTTCATTTTAGATGTCAAAAGGGTTTTGTGGCTCCCGAGGTTTTCTTTTCTCCGGAAAATGGGTCCAAATGGCTCTTTGAGTGTTTAAGGTTGCCTACCCCTGCTATATACTATAGCATGGTGGTGGTGGGGGAGGTTTTGCCTCAGGACAGTAACTCCTGGCCTCTCATGGGAACCCACATGGTACAGCTCAAGTTAATGAGCTGGAGACCTCAAAGTCTCAGCATTCCAATCGGGGTTTGGGGAGGGAATTGGGGGTGGGGAAATGGGGGTGGGGGGAAGGGAGGGGGAGGAAATGGACAATAATAGGAACATAATATGGAACGTAATCCAGTAAATTCTGTTTATAAAATGTGACCACAAATTGAACTTCATAATATATATTGAATATTTTAAAAAAAAAAGTAAGAACATAAGAACATAAGAAGAGCCCTGCTGGATCAGGCCAAAGGCCCATCTAGTCCAGCTTCCTGTATCTCACAGCGGCCCACCAGGTGCCCCAGGAAGGCATGAGACTACAAGATGCTTGCATCCTGTTGCCACTCCCTTGCACCCGGTACCAGTAGCCCATCACCTTTGTAAGGAGGTTGCACAATCCATCATTGCCTATAGCCCACGATGGACCTTTCCTCCAGATATCTGTCCAATCCCCTCTTGAAGGCATCAAGACCAGATGCCATCACCACCTCCTGTGGCAAGGAGTTCCACAGATTAACTACCCGCTGGGTAAAAAAGTACTTCCTTTTATCTGTTTTAACTCTCCCAACCCTCAGTTTTAGCGGATGCCCCCTGGTTCTGGTGTTTTGGAAATATAGCTTATATAGTCCATGACTGTAATGTTGGATAATTTGAATATAATTTGTGGACTCAGTTATCAATATAATACAATATCAATATAATACAAATATATATATTATATCCATCAATATAATACAAATGGACTCAGTTCACCAGCTAAAAGGTACAGGGTTATAAAAACTATTCAAAAATTGGGAGATGTATTACTACTACAAGAGACACATCAGAAAAAAGATAAAAAAGGGAATAAAAGAGAGATAATTAAGCATTTAAAATTAGGTGATCAATATATTGCAAATGGTACAAATAAATCCAGGGGGTGGCAATAATTTTTATGAAAAATTCAAAATCTGATGGATAAGATGGTAGATTTGGAAGGTAGATATAGTAAAAGGGAAGACAGAAGACAAATTATTGACTGTAGGTTCTTATTATGCTCCTAATAAAGGACAAGCAAAATTTATGAAGTTGTTAAAAGAGGTAAAAAAATTGCTTGTGGAGAAATTATATTGGGAGGAGATACAAATTGTAATATGAGTCAAAAGGATACAACATCAAGAAATAGAAAGGTGTCAAGTGATGGAATTAAAATTGGGAAATTAGTGAAGAGAATGGGTTTAATTGATGCATGGAGATATTTAAATCCTAGAGTGAAAGATTTTACATATTTTTCTAAAAAAAAGATGCTACTTATTCAAGAACTGATCATTTTTTAATTTCAGAAAACCTGGCCCAATATTTGGATAAGATACAAGTTGCCCCAATCATGATTTCTGATCATGCACCAATAATAATGATGCAAGGAATAAATGTAGATGCAAGGAATAAATGTAGCTCCAATATATGTTTAAATGTAGAGACTATTTGGGAAAATAAAAGGGGAAATAAAAACTTAGCATGAAATAAATGATAAGGAAGGAATTAAACCTGCATTGTTATGGGATACGTTAAAATCTGTTTTACGGGGGAAAATTATTATGGAAAGCGATTGACACCAAACTTGGTACGCGTATGCCTTACGGTCTGGCGACAAATACTGCGGGGGTCAGACCCCCCTAGCACCACTAGGGGTGGTGGTGGGAAGGGGGTACTATGTAAAAATGATTAAAAACACCCGATATTAGTGTAGAATCCATAGTTTTTTGGGTCGCCGAGAAGAACGGTGACACTCCTGATGCTGTTTGAGTCCAGGTTTGGCCCCCATCGGCATGGGGGGTGAGAAGGGGTGAAAAATAAAATGTCCATGTGTGTGTGCATGTTCCAGCATAACTCTGGAATGCCAGGAGCGATTTACACCAAACCTGGTACACTTACAATCTGGAAAGAAATACTGTGGGGGTAAGACACCCCTAGCACCCCTAGGGGTGGGGGTGGGAAGGGGGTGCCATGTAAAAATGATAGAAAATGCCCGATATTAGTGTTGAATCCATAGTTTTCGGGGTCACTGAGATGAATAGTGATATTCCCGATGCCGTGTAAGTCCTCGTTCTGCCCCCATCAGCATGGGGTGTGAGAAGAGGCGAAAAATAAAATGTCCAAAATGACCGACATTAGTGTCAAATCTATAGTTTTCGGGGTTGCTGAGCTGATTGGTAGAATTCATTCCTTTTTGTGTCTAATAGAAACTTGGGATAAATAAATATCTGGGCAATGCCAGGAAAGGAAAAGCTAGTATGGGAATAAAAATACCAAATCGCTATCATATGCAGTAAAAAAGAGAGCAATAAAAAGAACAATTGTGGCTGTGAAAACAAAGGAGAGAAAAATAATAGATTCCAACAAGAAATAGCAACTATATTTAAGGAATATTATAAGAATTTGTAAGAAACAGAGATAACATCAGATATAAATACTAAAAAATTTGTAAATTTACTAATAATCAAATTTTAGAGAAACATAAAGAGCAACTTAATTCACAAATAACAACACCTGCGATAAATTCAGTTATTAAAAAACTTTAAAAAGGGAAAGCACCAGGATATGATGGGTTCACAGCAGATTCCTATAAAATATGGGAAGATGTTATAGAACACCTCCAGAAACTATTTAACTCAATTTTGGTAGTAGGAGAAATACTAGAGTCTTGGAGAACAGCAAGAATAATAGCTATATTAAAACCAGAAAAGGACCCAGTGCTCCCATCATCATATAGACCAATCACACTGCAAAATCAAGATCAAAAGTTTTTTTCATCAATAGGGGCACAAAGATTAAATTTTATTGAAACATTAAAAAAATTATATATAGGTGCAAGGACCACAGTACTGATTAATGGTACAGAATCAGATAAATTTATTATTTATCGAGGAACAAGACAAGGGGCCCCCTTATCCCCAATAGTATTTGTGTTAACGATCAAGCCCCTTGCAGTAAAGATACAGGAAAGTAAAAATATTAAAGGACTAATGTTTAAAAGAGGCATCATAAAATAAATCTTTATGCTGATGACATGCTTCTGTTTTTGGAAGATCCATTAAAAAGCATAAGTTCATTGAAACAAATATTGGAAAATTTCTGTTATTATACAGGACTAAAAATCAGTTATGAAAAATCTAAGTTATGTTTAAATATGTCTATAGTAGAACAAAGACATTTTAAAAATTGTTTTATTTTGAGCTGTGTTATTCAAGTTTTAAATATTTGGGAGTATGGGTAACAAAAAATGCGAATCAATTAATATTTAGAAATTATATAAAGCTATTTCAATTTATAAAAGAGAAGATTAAGGATTGGATGAAACTGAATTTATCTATATTAGGTAGGATAGCAATTAAAGATATTTTTTACAAAAAAATTTATTTTAATTTCAAAATATACCTTTACAACCGGATATTAAAAAAATAAAAATATGGCAAAAGAATATTGCAGGAACAGGGAAGAAAATAAGGTTTATAAAGAAGGTTAAATATGGTCAAAGTGCAAAAGGAGGATTAGGAATACCACAATTGAAAAAATATTATGAAAATAAATCAAATTGTTACATTAATACAGAAAGAAGAAAGTCCTCTGTGTGTGTGTGTGTGTGTGTGTGTGTGTGTGTGTGTGTGTTCCACATAGGCTCTGCAATGCCTGGAGCGATTGACACCAAACTTGGCAAGCGTATGCCTTGCGGTCTGGCGACAAACACTGCGGGGGTCGGATCCCCATAGTGCCCCCAGGGGTGGGGGTGCGCAGGGGGTGCCGCATAAAAATGATCGAAAACGGCCGACATTGGTATTGAATCCATAGTTTCCAAGGTCACTGAGACGAGCAGCGACGCTCCCAACACCGTTGGAGTCTGGGTTTGGCCCCCGTCAGCGTGGGGGGCGAGAAGTGGTGCGAAATAAAACGTCCACCATGGCCTGCTGGAATACCTGGAGCGATTGACACCAAACTTGGTACATGTATGCCTTATGGTCTGGCAACAAATATTGTGGGGGGTACGACACCCCTAGCACCCCTAGGGGTGGGGGTGCGAAGCGGGTTCCATGTAAAAATACTCGAAAACGGCTGACATTAGTGTCGAATCCATAGTTTCCGGGGTCACCTAGAAGGTTGGGATAATTTGTTACCTGGGCAACGCTGGGTAACAAAAGGCTAGTCTCTCTATATATATATAGAAGAGGATGTATGTATGTGTGTTTGTGTGTTTGTATGTGTGTATGTTCCACATAAGCTCTGGAACGCCTGGAGCAATTTACACCAAACTTGGTATTTACACCTTGTGATCTGGAAACAAATACTGTGGAGGTAAGACCCCCCTAGCACCACCAGGGGTGGGGGTGCGAAGGGGGTGCCATGTAAAAATGATCAAAACCAGCCAATATTGGTGTCAAATTTGTAGTTTCCGGGGTCACCAAGATGAGCAGTGATGCTCCCGACGCAGTTGGAGTCCAGGTTCAGCCCCCATCAGCATGGGGGGCAAGAAGGGGTGAAAAATAAAATGTCCACAATGACCTGCTGGAACGCCTGGAGCGATTGACAACAAACGTGGTACGCATATGCCTTGCGATCTGGAAAGAAATACTGCGTGGGTAAGACCCCCCCCAGCACCCCTAGGGGTGGGGGTGTGAAGGGGGTGCCATGTAAAAATGATCAAAAACAGCCAATATAGGTGTCAAATTTGTAGTTTCCAGGGTCACCGAGAGGAATGGTGACGCTCCCAATGCCGTTTCAGTCCACGTTCGACCCCCCTTGGCATGGGGGGTGAGAAGGGGTACAAGATACAGTGCTTGGAAATAGAAGATTCGCAGCACATGGATGGTGGCGTAGAGGACACCATTTGCTTTCAGATTTTACAACTCATCCCACTTCAAGAAATACTGTGGGGGTAAGACACCACTAGCACTCCTAGGGGTGGGGATGGGAAGGGGGTGACATGTAAAAATACTCAAAAACAGCCAATATCATTGTTGAATCCATAGTTTTTGGGGTCACTATGAATGGTGACACTCCCGATGCCATTTAAGTCAACAATTAGCCCCCTCGGCATGGGGGGTGAGAAGGGGTGAACAATAAAATGTCCAAAATGACCTACATTAGTGTCAAATCAATAGTTTTTGGGGTCACTAAGCTGATTGGTGACAGTCCCAATGACATGTAACCCCAAGTGTAGTCGAATAGAACAAATAGAAATCTGTAGAACCTTCTGGAAATTTTTAGAAATCATTATGCCCCGGTCTTGGACTCCAATCAAATACTTCCCATGTTACCAGGCGTAGTCACTGAATACAAGGCTATCGATACCGTAGTAGATGCCTGTGAGGTTGAAAATTTCCCATCAGACTTCCTAAACTCACTTGATCCGGCTGGATTGCCACCACATCGTCTTTTACTTACAGTGGGATCTCCAATTATTTTACTACGGAACCTCGACCTGCCAAAACTTTGCAACGGCACAAGGCTGTGTGTCAAGAAGATGCTGGGTACTGTAATTGAAGCGACTATCGCAACAAGAAAGGGAAAGGATGAAACAGTTTTTATCCCACGGATAACACTCATTCCGATGGATCTCCCTTTTAATTTTAAGAGATTGCAATTTCCAGTGAGACTTGCATTCTCGATCACGATCAACGAGTCACAGGGGCAGTCTATTAAGTACTGCGGAGTGGATTTGAGATCACCATGTTCCTCCCACGGACAACTTTATGTTGCTTGCTCAAGGGTGGGTTCGCCCAAGACTTTATTTATCCTTCTTCCTGGAGGTGAAACTAAAAATGTTGTTTATAATCAAGTTTTCCATTAATATTATAGTGAATTCATAAAAGATTTTACTTTATAATTTTTATACTGTACTTATACTTTTAATTACCTGTACATAACATTACTTTGATTGTACACTATAGATAGAATTCATTCCTTTTCCTATCTAATAGAAGCTTGGGATACATAAATACCCGGGCAACACCGGGTAAGGACAAGCTAGTTATCTATATATATAAAAACGGACGTATGTGTGTGTGTGTGTGTGTGTGTGTATGTATGTTCCTTATACACGTCTCCGTCCCTTGACCCACGGCCACGAAACTCGGCACACACGTACCTTGCAGCCTGGAAGGAATCACTGCGGGGGTCAGACCCCCCTACAGCCCCCCGTTTTTCAGGGAGGGGGCCCGGATCGTCAGGAACCAAGGGGATGGCATGGGGCTACAGGTCTGCTGCCACCCTGTGGTCACAGACGATTCTGCAGGTTCTGTGGGAGGGCTGAGCAGCTCAGCTACCAGACAGAGGCAGAACAGAAAGCGAAACTAAATGCTTTGCCTGCGTTGCCTGAGTGGCCCAGGGTGGAAAGAGCAGGATCCAGAGACTTCCAGCACCCAGTCGGATCTGAGAGGGGCCTATGTCCAGGGAGCTAACTGGCCACCTCTGCCTGTTTCTCATACGTCAGGGCTATCCTGCAACAGGGCCTGCAGACAGTAAGTGGGACCTTCATATTGCTCTCTTAGGTTAGGGTGTCCCTGTTTCCTCATTCATTTCACAGTGATAGTGTGCGTTTTGGGTTCCACGTCAGCAATACTGTTTTATTTCAGGGACGAGTTCTATATGTCTATATATGCATCGCACTATGTCATACTGTTGAGGGAGGTTTGTCTATTTGTGGGTCTGTTCCACTGGACCCACTCTGGAACGCCTGGAACGATGTGCACCACATGTGGTGCACTTATTCCTTACGATCTGGACAGATATACTGTGGGGGTAGGGCCCCCCTTACGCCCCCAGAGGTGGGGGTGCACTGCAGAGCAAACTCATTCCTCCTCCTAATAGAGCCTGGGGCTAATGTCTGCCCCCGGGCAACGCCGGGTCACAAAAAGCTAGTATATATAATAAAAAAGGATTAAAGAAGGAGAACAAATACAGAACCCTTTTACTTTTGAAACATTTAACATGGCATAAATATATGGAAACTTTTGCACCTGCTATATCCGCTTTATGTCCTATGTTAGATCATCCAAAATTAAACATTGGAGGCAAAGTGGAATTTATAGAATTAAGGATTTATTTGAATCTGGAAAACCACTCACAATTGAACAATTAGAAGTGAAAACAAGTTATATAAGAACTAATTGTTTACAGATAAAACAAGTACGGAATTTTGTGACTCAATTATATAAAAAAATCAGGTCCTCTGAGACCATTAATGAATTTTGAACAATATTGTATAGAAAAACATAAAAATAACAGAAAAGGATTAACCTCATTAATATATAAATATATTTTTGAGAAAGAATATGGAAAGCATATGGGGACTAAATAGTATGGGAAACAAATTTGAATATTCATATTCAGAAGAAATATGGAAGAAAATATGGACCAAATTTCCCTGTGAAACAATATCAGCCAGGACAAAAGAAATAATATTAAAGGTAGTTCATAGATGGCATTGGTACCCAACTAAATTACATAAAATTAATAGAGACAGAGATGTGCTGGAGAAATTGTGGAAAAAGGGGTACATTAGAACATATGTGGATTTCCTGCCCTAAAATAGAAAATTTTTGGTAAGAAACATAATGGATAGAAACCTTGATTAATTAAAAAGTAATTGGAAATGAAACGTATTATTGTTTTCATTATTTACCGGGGAAAATGAAAAGCTAATAAAGAGTTAATTGTGAATCTCATTGGATTAGCAAAATCTGAGATTGCAAAAAATTAGAGAAATGCCCAAAATCTTACAATACAGAGATTTTTGAATAGGATTTGGCAAACAGTATTGATGGAAATATTAACTAGTAAAACCAGAATATATAGAAATAAAGCATGATTATTTTATGAAAATCTGGCAGCCTATATTAGTATATGGGAAGGAGTTAAATGGGAGGGAAAATGTTACCTAGACTGTTGGTCTGTAACTTTTTAGATGGAGATTGGGTGGAAGAATCATTGTAAATTTGTAAATTTGTAAAATGGATAAATAGCTGGGTGAAGATGATTATAATAGAATATGTTATGGTTCAATATATATGTGTGTAATGTTAAGGATTGTCAAATAAAATTTATTTTTTAAAAAATCCACCCCCTCAGGAATCTGTTCCAATGTCCTGCTCAGCTGATGGGACTGCTGTAAGTGCTGGTGGGGGTGGGGACGGTCTGGGGAGGGTGCCTGACAGCACCGCAGGGATTGCAGCGCTGTGGACGCCCCGGGGATTCCACATGGGGGGGCGCATTGGCCTTTGGCAAGTTCTGGGAGGCCCGCAGTCCCCTCTGAGAGCCTCACTAGTGATGTAAAAAGCCCTGTTTTGCATACACAAAGCACTTCCTCTTTTCTCGTGCAAACAGGAAGTGCTTTGAGTGGGCAGAATGGGGCTTTCTACCTCATCGGGGAGGCTTGGAGAGGGGGCTGTGGGGCTCCCAGAACTTGCCAAAGGCCAGCATAATCTCCCATGAGGGAAGAACCCCCGGGGTGCCCACATCGCTGAGATCCCTGCGGCACTGTCAGGCACCCTTAAGGGGGAATGGCCCAAGAATGTTTCCCAATGGGGGTCACAACCCCCAGATTAGGCAACACTGATCTAAGGCATCTAAGTTCCTTTTATGGCTGTTGCAAAAGGCAACAGGCCGCATCGCAGAGCCAGGCTGCTGGCACAAGCAGCAAGCAGTGGTGGCCCACCAGCAGTTCCAGAACATCCCCCAGTGCTAGTAAGTCAGCTCGGGGGGTGGGACGGATGCAGGCGGGAGCCTGGAAAGGAATGGGGTGGAACAAGGCCTGGAAAGGGGTGGTAGCAGAAGGGAGATTCTTTTGGGGCCCTGGGTCTGGATTTGACACCTGCTGCGTGACACATCAGGTAGTGATGGACCTGGCAGTGATGACAGAGAAGCTGTTTGCCTTCTGCCATCAATCTTCCCCTGATTGCAGCCACAAGATGATCCACTGTGTACTCTCAGTTCATATGGGCAACGCAAGGGCCGTAGTTCCTGGCAATACACATGCTTTGCATGTGGAAGGTCCCAGTTTAAGGGCCTTTTATCTCCAGATGCGGCCAAGAAATTGCCCTGCTTGAGTCTGAGGGGAGCCACCGCCAGTCAGTGCATGCAAGATGGAGTGCCAGAGGTGTACTGGGGCTTTTACGCATCCGAGGCATGACACATTCCCCTGGCTTCCCAACCTGGTAAGACAAAGGGGCTTGCTGCCATGGCTCCGGTGAATTCACCCAGGCTGCAGCAACAGGACCCTTCGTGCACAGAAGGTCCTGCTGGTGCAGCCAGGGCAAATTCATCCAGGCTGCCGCAGCAGGACCATCTGTTGGCTCCCTGACTTGAGAAGCCAAGGGTGTGTGTGGGGTCCTGCTGCTAGGGCTGGGGCGATTTTGCCTGAGCTGCAGCATCCTCTTGGCTTCGCGACTTGGGAAACCATGGGAGAGGGCGCGCACATGCCAATTGTTTCCACAGTCAGAGAAGCAATGGGAGAGCACACGCTTGTGCCCATGGCAGACGCTATATCATGCCCCAGGGGCGATATGCCTCTGTGAAGGGCACCAGCTTATTGGGCAAAGGAAGAGGGATCAAAAATGAATTACTGCAGATCATTGCCCTCAGATCAGAGCAGCAGAACCCAGAAGGGTTTTCAGCAATTTTCAACCATTGCTACAAACTCCCATGGCCCGCCTGTGGACCTTTCGCAGCACACCAGTTGGAAATTGCTGGCTTGGAGACTGGCCAGTGGGAAACCCATTCCAGTGCACTGGCAAGTGGATCTCTTTCCATGTGGAAACTGTCACGTGAATCCCGATCAAGGATGTGCTCTTTGCCCTAGTGTAGGGGTCTCCAAACCTCAGTCTTAGGGCAGAATCTGGCCCTTCTGAGGATTCCATCCAGCCCTCAGCTCATGTTAAGGAAGCTTGACTGTTCTGACCCACAGCAACCCGCTGACAGGGGATAAACACAGTGCAACCTCACTGTGTGGCAAACGTCCCACAAGGAGCAGCCCTGTTGGGACACGGGGTAGGGAATTAATGCCCCTTCCTTTGAGTTGTGGTGCAGGCAGCCCCAACCCTGCGCTGGTCGGCCTGTTCCAGTGAAGGTCAGGTTCAGGCTGCCCATATTTTAAAACTTATAAACTTTGTACAATGGCAGAGGTCTGCAGTTCTGCCAAAAGATATGTTTTTTTAACAAAAAAGAAGTGATTTCTTAATAACGTTATCTATTTAAAATGTCTCTCCAAATTACATCTAGAAGTGGCACAGGTCATTTTGAGTTCTGTGCAGTAACATGCATTCAGAATCGGAGGCAGACCCCCAGAGGGGAGGATTCTGTCTCCATTCGGATTCCCAGCTTTCCTATTCCAGTTTCCAGAGATCCCTCTTGGCTGAAGCTGTGGGAGATTTTCCCAGGGTCCCTTGGTACACAGTGTGTTTTGTCCTTGAGGCACAGGCCCCTCTCCTCTGCGGCCATCCCTGGAACTTTGTTCTTCATTGTTCTGTGGAAAGTGTAACTTCTCAATGCATCCACCCCCAAGGCCACACCCAGCCTGAATTCCACTGCTGATGGGACCCATTTCAGGAAGGCAGCCAAGAGATAATGGCATCTCCCCAGGGGAACCAGCTGGACCTTCTGGAAGGTTCCAGCGCATTTGCTTGATTAGCTTGGCAGATCAGGTGACCTCCGCATGTACCCTGGAGAGATTTGCTGCCCTGCATATCGACAGCATGCGGGGGAGTCTGCGGCAAAATCCAGATGGTTCGTTTTGTCCACCATTAACAAGCTCCTCTCTCCAGAGCCAAAACTAACTCGACCTGCACGCATCAGTCAGCACTTCACTAAAGGGGAGAAATCATTAGTAAGCCTCTGTGGACCTACATAGGGAGGAGAGCACAGAAAAAGATCTCTTATCACTTCTTCCTCTGCCCCCCCCACCCAAAAGTTAGATTAGCACCAAAAAATGTGAGTGGGAAAATATCAAGCCACCTTCCAGCCCTTCGTTTCCAGTGTATGCAATCTGCTGTTATTATAGGGAGATATGAAAATATCCCCTATGCAGATAGATTATGCATATGTGGGGCAAACGAAGTTGAAGATATCTTACACTACCTTCTATTGTGCCCTCTTTATGATCTGCCTAGGAAAATTTTTTTGTCCCCTTATCTACAAGATAGACAGGTCTTGAACAGGTCTCTCTATTGTTAGCTGATGTTTATAGTGAAATCACTTTTAATGTTGCCAAATTTGCTGTTGCGGCACAGAAAATTAGGTCACAATATATGCATCTTTGTTTTGTTTAATTGAAGATACTTATTTTATATTCTGTTTTTATTTTACTTTTATATTTGTTTTTGCTGTTTTTAACTGTTTGTAATGACCTTTGGTTACACAATAAAGCTTCTACTACTACTCAAGCCACCTTCAGCAAGCCAAGGAAAATCAGTCCAATATCTTTGGGGGCTGTAATATTACAATCTATATATATATAAATGGACGTGGGTATGTGGGTGTCTGTGTATGTCTGTATGTGTGTATGTATGTTCTGCATAGGCTCGGGAACGCTTGGACCGATCGGCACGAAACTTGGCAGGAATACACCTTGCAGCCTGGAAGGAAACACTGCGGGGGTCAGACCCCCTTAGTGCCCCCGGGGGTGGGGGTGCGTGGGGGTCTTCGCGTGAACATCGTCAGAAACGTCTGAAATCGGCGTCAAATCTGCAGTTTCCGGGGTCGCCGGGATGAGCGGCGATGCTCCCGATGCCGTTGGAGTCCGGGTTCAGCCCCCCCCAACGTGGGGGGGGGGAAAGGGGTGTCAAACACAATGCCTGCCATGCCCTGTTGGAACACCTGGACCGATTGGCACCAAACTTGGCAGGCGGATGCCTAGCAGCCTGGCCGCGAACACTGCGGGGGTCGGGGCCCCCTACCGCCCCTGGGGGGTGGGGGTACAGGGGGGTCCCGATGTGAAAACGGTCAAAAACGGCCAAACTTGGAGTCAAATCCACAGTTTTTGGGGTCGCCGAGATGAGTGGCGACGCTCCCGACGCAGTTGAAGTCTGGGTTTGCCCCCCCCGCATGGGGGGCAAGAAGGGGTGCGAAACACAGCGTCCGCCATGCCCTGCTGGAACGCCTGGACCGATTGGCCCCAAATTCGGCATGCGGAAGCCTAGCAGCCTGGCCACAAACACTGCGAGGGTCGGGCCCCCCTACTGCCCCCAGGGGTGGGGGTACTTGGGGGTCCCCGCGTGCAAATGGTCAAAAATGGCCAATCTCAGTGTCAAATCCATAGTTTCCGGGGTCACCGGGACGAATGGCGACACTCCCGACGCTGTGCGAGTTCAGGTTCACCCCCCCTCGGCGTGGGGGGCAGGAAGGGGTGCGAGACACAACATCCGCCATGCCCTGCTGGAACGCCTGGACCGAGCGACACCAGACTTGGCACGCATACACCTTGTGGCCTGGCCACAAACACTGCGGGGGGGGCGCCCCCCTTGCGCCCCGGGGGTGGGGGTACGTGGGGGTCCCCACGTGAAAATGGTCAAAAATGGCCAAAATCGGTGTCAAATCCATAGTTTCCGCCCCCCCGGGGGTGGGGTACAGGGGGGTCCCAACGTGAAAATGGTCAAAAACGGCCAAACTTGGAGTCAAATCCACAGTTTTCGGGGTCACCGAGATGAGTGGCGACGCTCCCAACGCAGTTGAAGTCTGGGTTTGCCCCCCCCCACATAGGGGGCAAGAAGGGGTGCGAAACACAGCATCCACCATGCCCCACTGTGACGCCTAGAGCAATTGGCGCCACACCCGGCATGCGTATGCCTTGCGGCCTGGTGACAAACACTGTGGGGGTCAGGCCCCCCCCAGTGCCCCCAGGGGTGGGGGTGCGCAGGGGCCCCCAGGTGAAAATGGTCGAAAACGCCCAAACTTAGAAGATGGGTCAGGGATGGGTCAGGGATGGGAGATATAAACACCCGGGCAATGCCGAGTAACAAAAAGCTAGTATTACAATAAAAAAAGTAAAGGTTTCCCCATGACTGAATGGTCTAATCATGACAGACTGTAAGGGGCAGTGCTCATCTCTGTTTCTAAGCCGAAGAGCCGGTATTTGTCCAAGGACAAGCTTCCATGGTCATGTGGCCAGCATGACTATACGCCGTAGCACACGGAACACTGTCCCCTTCCCACCGAAGTGGTCCCTATTTATCTACTTGCATTTTTAGGTGCTTTTGAACTGCTAGGTTGGCAGGAGCTGGGACCAGCAGTGGGAGCTCACTCCGTTGCATGGTGTCAAACTCCGAACCTTCTGATCAGAAAGCCCAGCAGCAGTTTAACCCACAGCGCCACCACGTCCATGCCATTGTACAAATCGATGGTAAGGCTGCACCTGGAGTACTCATACAGTTCTGGTAACTGCATAACCAAAAGGACATAGTGGGACTAGAAAAGATGCAGAAGAGAGCAACCAAAATTATGACTGGGCTGGGGCACCTCCCTTATGAGGAAAGGCTACAGCATTTGGGGCTCTTCAGTCTAGAAAGAAGGTGCCTAAGGGGGGACTTGAAAGAGACGTACAAAATTATGCAGGGGATGGAGAAAGTGGAGGGAGGGATGTTCTTTTCCCACTCATATAAAACCAGAACCAGGGGACCTCCATTAAAATTGAGTTTTGGGGGAGTTAGAACAGGCAAAATATCTCTTTACCCAACGTGTAGTTAGTCCTTGCTACAGGAGGTGGTGATGGCGTCTGGCCTAGGTGCCTTGAAAAGGGGGTTGGACAGATTTCTAGAAGAAAAGTCCATCGCAGGTTACAAGCCATGGTGGCTATTATGCAACCTCCTGGTTGTACTGTAGAAGGAGGCTATCTCAGAACACCAGGGGCAAGGGTGTGGCCACAGGATGCAGGAATCTTGTGTGCTCCCTGAGGCATCTGGTGAGCCACTATGAGATATAGGAAGCTGGACTAGATGGGCCTTTGGCCGGATCCAGTGGCGCTCTTCTTATGTTCTTATAGCAAGTTTACACAGCAGGAAGCTCCCCATAAGTTCAGTTGGAAATGTTGCAGTTTTTCAAGAAGCAAATCTTACAGAACTTTGTTGCAGGAGATTCACACAACCCCACCCACCCCCTGCCCCGCCAGTTAATTAACATTGGAGCAAATCCACCAGGAAGTTCTCTTGCACAAGTCAAGAGCTTAGCCATGCTTCTTGACATGGCAAAAAAGGGACATTGGTGTTACCCAAAATTGATCCAGTTGCATGGCTTGGCAGTAACATTTGGTTTTAAAGGGAAATTGGAAGTGAATTTCAAGGTTTCTCCCAACAAGAAACATTTGAGAACATGATGAGTGGGGTTTCTCAGGACATAAGCAATTCCCCAACTATGGAACTGGAAAACCTTGATTGCATGAACAAGAGGAAAAAAATATGCTGATACCCATCAAATTTGCACATAATAAGCAAATAATTTGCATACTAGGTTCTCATTGCAGTATGCTTTGCTGCATGGATTTCATACTACATGAGCTCCTAGGAGATACCAAAATTGACAGATCCTTAAGTCCGCTGGAGGGCTTGTGTGGTGCCACAATAACTTACCTGGGGTGCACGCCTGCCTGGCCTTCTGGCAGTCACATGCAGCCTGCTGGCCTCTTCCAATCCTCCCAGGTGTGATCGGAAGTCATTCTGGTTTGTGCCAGTCCTGTCCAGGAGGTGTTCTGAGACACAGTGAGGTCACGCCCAGCCTCCCAGCACCTCATAATACCTCTAGACATGACTGGAAGTTGCTGGCACAAACTGGAAGTGACTTCCAGTTGTGGCTCAGACGCCCTTTGAGGTTCTCCTGTCACGGGCTTGGCATCCACAGATACTCAAAGCCGCAGATGCACATAAGGACTGGCCACTGCACTGCCACATCCTGCTACAGGGTGTTCGGAAAGTCACTGTGCACTTATGTATATTTATGAAAAGTGCCCAGTGACTTTCCCAACACCCTGTACTTCAGATGAGGCAGATTTCAACCACTCTTGTCCCTCATAGCCTTGCATTTGTCAGGATTTTTCAAAATTGTCACTGGGGCAGCAAACTCTCATCAGGGGTCTAAAATTTCATTTAAAAAATATGTACTGAAATGCAACATTATGAGGCAGGGAGTAAAATTGCACTTGGGATGGGGTAGTTTGAGACAGATGAGGAAAAGCTGGGGTGAAACCACCACTACCCATAAATATTCCTGAGGCTCTTTGAGCCAGTCACAGACTCTCTAGCCTATCTCAGAGGATATTAAGAGCACAATCCTCACCTGGAGTTAGGCTGGCGCAGTTAGGCCAGCTCAAGGGACATCCTAAAGCGAGCTTGGACCACTCTCAGATGGCACACATCTGTGTGCTGGCCTCTCTGACTTCGAGAGTGGTCCAAACATATTTTACAGTGTCCCTTGTGCTGGCCAAACTTTGCTGGTCTTACTGTGCCAGCCTAACTCCAGGTGAGGATTGCACCCTAAGAGGGGCAACCCTGTGTACCATCCTGAACGTCTTGGAGGAACAGTTGAATTAAAAAAAATGATGGATAAAATATGCGCAGTAGCATTTATTTAGTTAATCTGCAAATCTGGTTTGTTTAGGTCAATGTTTATGTCAAGAATATGTTTCAGTTTGGGTTTGGAAGGGCTTCGGGAATGGTAGTTGGGTCAGGGGGGAGGAGTACATGTGTAGAGACAGAGGAAAGAGATGAGAATGCATACAGTCCAGCAAAATAATTGTGTTGGCTGCAGAAGTCTTGACAACCAGACTTTCCAACCATTTCCTTTGCTTTGTAAGTTTGGGATTGCAAGGGTGCTTCCTGCTTCTTCACAGCACTAGAAACTTGATTGCATGGTTTAAATGAAACATGAAAAAGAAACACATGTTTTATGTTATGACACCTTCTATCAAGAATTTGGTGCTTTTAAGACCACTGATCTTTGCAAGAAAATGAAAAGCTAAAAACGTTAAAAATAATGAAATAAACAATTGATTTTTTTTCCTCTTGGGTGTTGTTAGTTTCAGGGAAAGCAATGCTTTTTTTTTTTTAATCCTACAAAAGTCTCACTGAGGCATTAACTCCACTCTTCAACATGGATCGTCATAGTCTTGTGTTTACCAGGGAAATTACTGGACAAACGAAGGAAAGAACACACCTAGAAACCATTGTAAGAGTACACTTCGAGACTAGAAACCTACCAAAACAAAATTCCTGAAATGGTTACACAAATAGTATCTTATTGCCTTCTGGGAAATAAACAGACCAGAAACAGCTGAAGACACCCCCCTCCCAAGCATCAGGTGTAATGTGGCCCCTTCCTTACCTATGCCACTTCCCCTAGTGGCATATGTACCTAGTGGCATCTAGCACTGAAAAGAAACAGGGGAATAGAAGGGAAGAGGAAGTGTGGAGGAGAAGAGTATGGTGGGCTAGTGTGTCTCTGCTGCTATAGCCCACTGTTCTCCTCTCTTCCATACTTCTTCTTCCTCTCCATTCCCACTTCCTGTTTTGATCCAGGAAGCAGGAGGAAGAAGAGCCACGGATACAGCTGGGATACAGCTGGGTCCAAGCACTGTCAAAATAATTTGATGCAGTAACTAGCGACATTTCATTAGATTATACTTTTAATGAACAAAAAAAAAATGAGAACAGGGATGGACAAATGGCAAACCATAGAACAGATCCATCCCTTGGAGCAATCTCAAGTGGCCCCCAAGACTACTAGCAAAAAAAATAGATACTTTCAAGTTGCAAGAAACAATTCAGTCAATAATGTTCTCATCTCTCTTTTGGATTTTAGATGCTACTTGTAAACGAGCATGCTTTCATGGAACGTGCTAGGCCTGAGCGCATGTGCTCCGTAATTGGGGAGCCGGTAATGGCGCCAATACATTATTATGTTGCCCGATCCCTGGAGAAACAATTTCTGTGGCAGGCCATGGCCTGAAGAATGGAGACCCCTTCAGCAAACAAAGACCTGGTAACAAGCATCTTTGGCCCTCCATTTGACATGCTTAATTGCCGTCAGCCCTACACTCTGCTTTGGCAGTCCCCCCTTCCAAGAGACAGAGCAACCTAATCCAATGCAGCTATAGCTCAAGGTCAATTCATGCTAGAGAGGGCTCCCACCAGCTAAGAACCATGGTGGCAATGTGGAACTCAGGTAACCTGCTTGGTGACCTCAGGGAGTGAGGGAGGTGTTAAGGGTGCTGCAGCAGTGAAACAGTTTGCCAAGGGAGGTGGTGAGCTCTCCCCCACTGGGGATCTGCAAGCCGAGGCTTGACACGTGCCTTCTATAGATGCTCTAGGAGGAATTCCTGCTACAGGCAGGTGGTTGGACTAGGTGACCTTGAGGGTCCCTTCCAGTGATGTCATGCACCCACTACGCACCACTACGCGAGTACCGGTTCCTAGAAGTTGAGCTGGCCCCGCCCACTAGAAGCTGGCCCCTGCTATTTAACCAGGGAACAGTTGAAGCAAAATCTGTATATACACATCTCTAGAAAGCAAAGCAATAGAAGTTAAATCCACACTAACCGCAAGCTGAAGTTATTACAAACATGATCACATCCATGGCAACAATCATGACATCACTTCCGGCTTATGATGTCACTTCCGGTGGGCGGACCCCGACAAGTGCCAATCAAAAGTGAGTACCTGTTCCTAAATCATTTGGATGACACCACTGGTCCCTTCCATGCTTCTATGAGGTGCTCGTCCATTGCTGTAGATTGCTCTCTGCTGCTTCATGGGAAGAGGTATGTGGCCCCAATGTTAGCACAATCAAGATACAGGCTGGGAGCACAATCCTAACCTGGTGTTAGGCTGGCACAGTTAGGCCAGTAAAGTTTGGCTAGCACACTGTAAAGCACGTTTGGACCACTCTCGGAATCAGGGAGGATGGCGCACATCTGTGTGCTGGCCTCTCTAACTCTGAGAATAGTCCAAACATACTTTATGGTGACCTTTGTGCTGGGACAGCTGACTCTACCCTTCTAAAATCACTCATGGGTAACTTTCGTTACAGGAGAGCTCTTCCAGAGCTTCCCATATCAGATCAACTTGATAGGTTAGGATGTTTGTGGGCATCACAAACCCAGTGTGGATCAAGGATGGTCCCTGATCATGGACCATTCCATCCACCTGCCAAGAGAATATGTCTTTACCTGCCTCGTGACCCTATTCCTCCACAGTATTGTGCCCCTGATATTCCTGCTCCCCCAAAGGGGGGATCCTTTGGGCTGAGATCCATTGTCACACCACAACACTGGCCATCAGTGAGTGATCTATCATCAGTTCTTGCTTCAAGTTCAGCGTGTTGCAAAGGAGCCCAAAATATTCTGGAACATCCAAAAGGCACTCATCTTCCCGTAAATTAACATGGACTTTAACATGACATTGTCTTGCACAAGCCTAACTGAAAGGGATAGATGATGGACACACCACCATGCTCTCATGCTATCAGAGGTGTTGTGCCCATAGGGCGGCGTGTAGTGGCTGTCATGGGTGCCAACGAGGGAGCTGGGCACATTGGGGAAGAAAGCGGCTTGGGACTGGGCCACCCAGCCTTGCCTTTGTTTCACTCCAAAATGGAGCAATTCCTGAAGCAGGGGGTGTGCGGAGGGTGAAATCTTTTGTCACCACACCACTCAAGGCGCAGTCAGAGCCTGCTCTGTCTCTGCACGCTATTCCATTTCATTTCAATCAGCCCTGTCCTTCTAAGCAGATAATTCCCGTAAATAGATTTGCTTGCGATAAGACCCTATTAATACTGTAGGTATGACTCTTGTGATCTTAGTGACCTCTTGTCACGTACAGTATATGTTGCGTATTCCAAACTAAGGCTGAGCTGAAACTCATCACCATCACAAGGCCAAACTGAACTGGCTTCAGAGCCTTGGGGTGACATGCTATCTGCCACATGGTGCCTGAATGGGTAGGATGGATGACATAGCAGTTGGGGAGGGGGGGAACAGGCATTAAAATTCAGTCAGGAGACATTAGGCTAGAAAAAAAGATGAATATTTACAATATGAGAGATCTTTTTAGGAAAGCATGCCTACCCCACTGAAATGGCAGGTTTCTGCCTGAAAAACTGGTGAACGGTCAATGCAGCTCCACTGCAAGTGGTTGCTTTCAATATGGCCTCAGCTGCTGCTGTGTGAGTAACTCGACACCTACCTACATTCCTTTTTCAACATCCCTTTTGGGGTTATAACTGGGAGGAGAGGAAGGAAGAGCAGGAAACTCTAAAGACACAGAGAGGGGAAAAAACAACACAATGGATTCAAGGTATAGCGTCCAAACACAGAAGGAGCCCAAACACAGAAGCCCCCCAGGTTAGAGTCTGTGCAAGTTCAGAGCCAGCAAAAAGTCTCCATCTGGCCGATCATTTGAAGACAGACTGAAATGTGGGGCACTCGGGGCTCTTCATCTTCTTCATGAACTTTTTGAACTCTTTGTTCTTCCTATCCCACTTGTGGATGGCTGTCAGCAGGTATTGTGTCTTCACTTTGCGACCCATGATGAGGAACTGGTGGCTGAGGTTGTCCAGCTGGTGGCAAGGGCAGTCCGCGCCGTTCTTTAAGTACAGCACCAGCCTCTTCAGGTCTTTCTTCTTGATGGTGCCCAGCTTCAAGGGCTTCTTCTTCTTGGGGATGATTTTCTTGTCACTGTTGTCTTTCTTCACCTCCTTGATTTTCATCTTTAATGCTGGAAAACAAAAGAGAACAATTCAAAAAGGATGGATAGCCTCATGTCTTGTAGGAAAGGTGTCAAAGAGCAGGGAGGGTGCTATTGCCTTAAAAAAATTAAACATGGGAGATTATTAACGTTTCAGAGATGTGCTAAGCATCTCTTAGAATAAGCTGGTTTAATTCACAGCACTAAGAGCGTTAGGCCTAACAACAAGTTAGGCCAGCAAAGTTTGGCTGGCACAAGGAACACCATAAAGCGCGTTTGGACCACTCTTGGAGTCAGAGAGGCCACCACACAGACGTGCGCCATCCTCCATGACTCCAAGAGTGGTCCAAACATGCTTTATGGTGGCCCTTGTGCCGGCCTAACTCCAGGTTAGGATTGCGCCCTAACTTTTGCAAGCAGCTAATTCATCTTCAGAACGATTTCCAAGAGCTAGAGCAAAACGGAGGCTACATTAGCTACAAATGGCTCTGAAGAGGAAGGGGAGTGGTTGCTTGCAGAACTTAGTGCTGTGATCCTGTTCTGATCCTAACCCTAACCCTGGTTTATCTGGTTTCCATAGAACACTGGATAGAACACCCCTTAAAATTGAGTATTGGGAGAGTTAGAACAGATAAAATAAAGTATTTCTTTTCCAGTGCGTAATTCAGTCTGTGGAACTCCTTGCCACAGGATGTGGTGATGGCGTCTAGCCTGGATACCTTTAAAAGGGGATTTGACAGATTTAAGGAGGGAAGGTCCATCACAGGTTTACAAGCCATGATGGATATGTGCAACCTCCTGGTTCTAGAAGTGGCCTAAGCCAGAATGCCAGATGTAAGACAGTGACAATGGGATGCAGGTGTCTTGAGTACTCCCTGAGGCATCTAGTGGGTCACTGTAAGATACAGGAAGCTGGACTAGATACTGTAGGCCTTTGGCCTGATCGAGCAGGGCTCATATGCTCTTAATTGTCCTAGGCTACATTGTACAATCAGATGCATCCAATTGTGCATATTGACATATCTACAGGGTCGAAGACCTACCAACAACTGAAGTTATGAGCCCTATGCCACCCTATTCATCTGGTGATGCATCTGCTGGCATCTCTGGCACTCCTCCTCCAAATTCTCTTATTCAAAAAGGAAGAGGGAGCAAAAGAGAAGAGAAACGGAGGAGGAGAGTATTGGGCTAGAGCATCTCCCAGGAGACACTCCAGCCTACTCCTCTCCCCTTCTCTCCTCCCTCTTCTGCTCTATTCCACTCTTTCTTTCTGAGTCTAGGAAGTGGGAGGAGAAGGAGGCTTTTATACAGGTAGAGTGTTATTTGTACAGACTAGCACAGCTGCCTCCCCAAAAATTTCTGCTTGTGCTATTCTACAAAGTGCTCGTGTGCACGCTGTTGTACTAGACAAATGATACCACAGCTAAGAAGGAGCAGCCGAGTAGGGGCGCAATCCTAAACTGGAGTTAGGCTGGCACCATAAACTAAGCCAGCGAAGTTTGTCAAGCACAAGGGACACCATAAGGTAGGTTTGGACCACTCTTGGAGTCAGAAAGGCCAGTTCACAGACGTGAGCCATCCTCCCTGACTCCAAGAGTCCAAGAGTCCAAACATGCTTTATGGTGGCCTTTGTGCTGGCCAAATTTTGCTGGTTTAGCTTATGCCGGCCTAACTCCAGTTTCAGATTGTGCTCTAGTTCTTTTCACACAGTATATCCAGAGACCAAAAAAATCCTAGAGGAAGAAATTAATGTGGAAGGTTGCATATGTGCTTGATAAAAAAAATAAAAGAGCCAAATGGCAGGGCAAACTATTTTTAATGCGCAACACATTGCCAGCATTTTTACCCTATAAACTGCGCTCCACCACATGGTCACCGCAAAGGAACATTCACTTGTGACTGAAGCTGCAATCAATAACTTGGGAAGAAAACTGAGCCCAGGGACGAGAATTATTTTCCATTGAGGTCACATCAGATTAGTTTCTGTCTACTCTCGGAGAATGGTACATGCAATGACAACACGCCACATGCACCTTCATACACAGAGTTGCTAGGAGGGCTGTTTCCCCCACCCCCACCCCACGGCCACAGATGACACCCCTCTCTCCCAGCCAGCCCTGTGACTCCACTGTCCAGCCTGGGAAACTGCTCACAGATTCCCTAAGGGTCCAGATGCCACAACAATGGAAGAGGAAGTCAAGCCATTCCTCGTCCTCGCATGTGGGGATGGCGGCTGCTTTGCATGGTACATATTATAAAATGTGTGCATGGTTCTTCAGGCATTTTGCCACTATTTCTACATGTGCAAATAAACCCAGCTCAGGACAGTCATTTTTGAAGCCAGCCACTATGGCTGTAGAGGACTTGAATGAAAGCACGCACAGGTCTGCAGAAAAAAGTGTGAATGTGGGCGTGTGCGCCAACTTATTCTTCCTAACACCAAATACATTCCACTGGGAAAGCTCAATATGACTGACGCTGCAAGTCAGATCAATCATCCATTTAGGCAGGCAGACACGCTCCAGGTCTTTTCTAGCCCGCCTGGGCCCCTCATCAATCCAAACAAGTCCTCTGCCAGGGAGTGAAGACACTCTCCCTGCTCCCCACAATGGCAGCCTTTGAAATATCTCCCACCCCTGGCTTCAGCTGATTGAAATGAATCCAGCCCTTCTCCAGCCATTGGCTTCATGGTTGCATGCTACGGAATGTCAGCAAAGATTCAACTTCTTCAAACATGACTGCTGCTTCTACAACTGAGATAAGCTTTGGCTCCAATGGCCACTAAGTCACTTGAGCGCAATCCTAACCTGGAGTTAGGCCAACACAGTTAGGCCAGCAACGTTTGGCTGGCACCAAGGACACCATAAAGTATGTTTGGACCACTCTCGGAGTCAGAGAGGCTATCCACCCTGCGCCATCCACCCTGACTCCGAGAGTGATCCAAATGCACTTTACGTGTCCCTTGTGCCAGCCAAACTTTGCTGGCCTAAGTATGCCAGCCTAACTCCAGGTTAGGATTGTGCCCATCACAACAGAGCCGGAACTAGGGTGCTGGCTCCTGGAGCAAGGACTGGACCATGGCCTTTCACTGTTCCCACATGGTCCATTTGTGGCTACCACTGCCACTGGTACAGAGGACTCAAGTGTTGGCTGAAGGAGGTGGGTCCTCCAACAGCAATGGACACTCAGCCAGTGCCCGACTTGGATGCCATCCCTGTACCAGAGACAAACACTCAACCAGTCAGCCAGGCTGGAAGACCTTGGAAGTACTGAGTGTTCCCAGAATGCATTGCCTCTTCAGGCCAGATATTCCAAGGTGCTAAGGTGGCTGCTGGGTTTCCTGATTGTTTGGGAACACTACAGAATAGATCCTGCTCAAGCCAGCCCCTTTCCCATGCATTGCATCCAAATTTCCAACATCCCAAACACTCAGTTACTGACTGGTGAATATTCTCAAAGCAAACACAAAAGAAGGAACAGTGGGAGGGAACAAAATATAGTACTGAGGCTGAGTAGGGTGGCTGCCCTGTTTGCTGGATTGGCACGGGGAAGGGACTGCCACCCATCTCCACCACTCCTGCTGCTGCAGCCCCCCTCCCTCTCCCCTCCCTCTTCCTGCTTCATTTTTGAACCCGTGAGTGGGCTGCGGAGCAATGGTGGGAGCAGATGGCACAACAGTAAGTGAAGAGAGCAGCCTTTGGTCGCCAGCATCACTCACTCACTCACTCACTCACTCACTCACTCACTCACTCACTCAATCAATCAATCAATCAATCAATCAATCGTATTTATATACTGCTTTTCAACACAAAGTTCACAAAGCAGTTTACAGGCAAATAGTAATAATAAAGTTATTATACTTTTATACAGGAGGGTTAGGATTGGATCTGCCTAAATACAAGAACTAGTAATGTATGGTTGTGAGAGCTGGACCATAAGGAAGGCAGAGCACCGAAGCATAGATGCTTTCAGATTATGGTGTTGAAGAAGACTCTTGAGAGTCCCCTGGACTGCAAGGAGATCCAATCGGTCAATCCTACAGGAAGTTAAGCCTGATAGCTCCCTGGAAGAACAAATACTGCAGCTGAAGCTCAAATACTTTGGCCACCCGGTGAGAAGAGAGGACTCTTTAGAAAAGACCCTCATGCTGGGAATGATTAAAGGCAAAAGGAGAAGGGGGTGGCACAGGTTGAGATGGTTAGATAGTGTCACCGGAGCAATGAGCATGAAATTGGGATAACTCCAGAAGCTAGTGGAGGACAGGGAGGCCTGGTGTGGTCCATGGGGTCGCGAAGAGTTAGACACAACTTAGCGACTGAACAACAACAACAACAACAAATACAAGAAAGGTCTCCGAAGGTACCCAGATGAAGGTTCCTTGGTCCAATACATTTTGAGATCCATTTACACTTTCTCAGGGGCAGGCAAGGTTGGCCCTCCATGAGGCCAACTGAAGCAGTCACTTCAGGTAGCAGATGGATGGGGACGCCCATCTCTGTCTACAAGCTTGCCTCTACTTCTCCTTCAAAAAGGGACAGGGAGGAAGAGGAAGTGTGGAGGGCAGTGCTGAGCTAGAACATTACGAAGTGGGAGGCAGGAGCATTGCTCCATAGAGCCGAATGGTACCACATAAACAATGGTACCATGGAGCCTTTGACCACTGGCTGCAGAGGCAGTAGGACCTGCCCAGTGCCTCCACAGCAGTCAGTCGCTAGGAGCTATGCCGCCCACTTCTGAGAAAGCAGTCAGCATAGCTCTGAGGTGCATATGCAGGAACACCCTGAGACTGGCTGTGGCAGAGGAGGAAGCCACAGCCAATCTCAGCACAGTCACCTTCTGAGCAATGCCACTGGCTTCAGAAGATGTGGGTGGCATCTTTCCAAGGTGCAGTGGCTTTCGAAACAGCCACCTTCATTCCCAGCAAGCACACCGATCTGGCTGTGGAAGCAGTGGGGAGGTTCTCCTTGGAGCAAAGCCAGCCATTTTGGAAGAAGCAGCCGGCCTAACCCTGAGCATTCCAGAAGCGATTGTGGTGGTGCATCGTATCACCACAATTACTTCCAAGGCAGCTGTGTGGGGTGGCATCTGGGGGGTATGACCTGGGAAGAGTAGAGGGTGGCACTTCATGGGGTAATGGGGCAGCATTTGGCATCAGTGGTATATCTAGGGTGGGGCAAGTGGGGACATCTGCCCTGGGTACTACTTGAACAGGGTGCTGGGCAGTCTTACCCATATTCTGATGTCATATTCTGACAGGGCTGGCTTCCCACCTTATAATTTCCCCTTCTCTGTTTGGACAGGGGCACAATTTCAGTGCTAGCCATGGGCACCCTTTTCCCTAGATGCACTACTGTTTAACATGCTGCTTCAGGAGTCAGGGGATCCTGGGGCTGGGGCTGCTCGCGGGGGCAACTGATTTTGCTTTTGCAGAAAATCGAAACAGTCAGCTGCACTATCTCAGTGGAAGCTTCAGTCTTGCCTGGGCCGTCAGTGTAGAAACAGAAAGCACCCTCCTCCCTCCCTTTGTGTTGCCAAATGTTGATTGTCTGCTTCTGCCAAGTTGAAATTGCTGACCCAGGTACTGTTCCAGCATCACCTGACCAGAGACCTAGCTACCACCTGGACCTCAGATCACAGTTAATTATTCTGGCATCTGCAGAGACTGTTCTGCAGACTGTCAGAGGAGAATGCTGACTTGGTTCTCTTGACTTTCCCTTGGAAAAACGCCCTCTGAGCTTATGAGAGGCATGCACACATGCACATACATACCCGCCAGCACAGCACAGCACCGGGGACAGCGAGAGACATTTTAATACAGCCACTTATCTCCTTGGATGGAAGTTTGGCTGGCAGCCTTTCTCTGAGCTGCCAAAGCAAACATCTCCCCTTCCCTGGAACCCCAACCTTCCCATCGGCTGGACACAAGCACGGACGCATCCTCTCCGGGCCGGGATCCCCAGCATGCAGCATGACTGAGGAGCTGAGCAATCCGTCCAAGTTCCCAGGCACCTGATTGCTCCATTTGACCCCACCTTGAGGGTGCAATCCTAAACTGGAGTTAGGCTGGCACAGTTAGGCCAGCAAAGTTTGGCTGGCACAAGGGACACCGTAAAGCACATTCAGACCATTCTCGGAGTCAGGGAGGATGGCTCAAGTCTGTGTGCTGGCCTCTTTGACGCCAAGAGTGGTCCAAACATACTTTACGGTGTCCCCTTGTGCTCGCCAAACTTTGCTGGCTTATCTTATGCCGGCCTAACTCAGTTTAGGATTGCGCCCTGAGTCATTCCCATGCAGGCCATTATTCACCCAGAAGAAAACTTGAGGGGATGCTAATTTACAACAGTGCTAAATCACATCCAGGAATCTCCAACTGAATGGAGTCAGGAGGGGGAGAGAACACAAGTGTGAGTGCTGGGCTGAGCACAGGGTGGGGGTTGCTGAAGTTCCAGAGAGTCTATCCAGTTCCAGTAGAAACCTATCTAGTTCTAGAGAGATTGGGCGACTGGGACAAGCAGTTCCTCTGTCTTAAAGCAAAGAGCAGGGAATGTCGTCTGAAGGTGACTGCATGAGGATCCAGGATGCCTGGCTGGGGGAGCAGGAAGGCATATCAAGGGACAAGAGGGGGGAAGCCGATTTCAGCCAATTGGACCGACGGCATCCAAATGGGCCTCATGCCTAAGATGGCCCAGTGATAGGATGATCACCTCTAGTCTAGTATGCAATTTTATATTAAAATGTGCTTGAGGGTGCAATCCAACGCTGCTATCGTCAGCCCAACAGCAGCAGCGTGGGTGCAAGAGTGCCGACCGGCACCCTCACATCAGCACTGCCGTTGTTGGGCCAACGCAAGCAGCAGCATCAGTCAAAGCCAGAACATTCTCTTAAAGCAACCGGAGATACCTCCAGTCACGTACAGATTGGCCCTCAATGTGGACCAGGGGACTGCCTTGGGTTGAGTCCACAGGTGCAAGATCTGTGGATGAACAGGTCAGACCTGCGTCTCTCAGATTCTGCAGACTCTGGCTATGATGCGGTGCTTGCAGTTGGGCCCCACAGCTCCTAAGGCCAGCCTTGAGTGGAAGATAGAAATATTTGGACAATACGTTGAAGCCAGGATGATGCCTGTGAGAATCAGGGTTGCTTCCACTGCACAGCCATTTTGCACTGCTGAAGCATGTCTGTCTGCAGTTAGCTGGAAGCTACATTAATACACCTTTCCCTGGGAGTCAGTCCTATGGGACTTCTGAGTCAACAGGCACAGGCTTCTGCTATTCACCTATTTCTGATTATAGCTTTAGATGTTTGGATTTTTTTTAAATCTTCTGTTAAACTCTTGCTTCCTTCTCTATTTTACTTCATGTACTTACACACTCTTGTTTAATATTTTAATAATTACATAATTGAGGGCGTAATCCTAACCTGGCGTTAGGCCAGCACAGTTAGGCTTGCACAGTTTGGCTGGCACAAGGACCACCATAAATTGCATTTGGACCACTCTTAGAGTCAGAAAGGCCAGCACACAGACGTGTGCCATCCTCCTTGACTCCAAGAGTGACCCAAACAAGGTTTACGGTGGCCCTTGTGCTGACCAAACTTTGCTGGCCTAACTCCAGGTTAGGATTGCACTCCAAAGCTATTTTTGATCAAGTTATTAAAATGCATTTCAAATAAGACCAGCAGCTGTTATTATAGGGAAGAAGAAGCACATACAAACAAAGACTCCGAAGTGTGTTTCAGCAAGACCAAAGGGGAGAGTTTTGTCTTTCACAGGGAAGTTGGCACTCTTACAAAAATGAGCAAAACAAAACCAGCAGTTATCAGCTTTTCATCTCTTGGCCTCCTTCAGCAAATTGCTAGTAAGTTTTCCTGCTAAAGTGAAGTCTCATATTATTTATTCCAAACCAACGTTCACACTGAATGTGTATTTTTTTGACAACAAGAAATATTCACAATTGAATATAGCCTAGAGTAGGGGTCTCCAGACTTTTCAGTGTGAGGGCCACATTGCATATTTTACAGATTGTTGCAGGCCAAAAAAAAAATTAGTTTTCTAAATGAATGGATGAATGAATGAAATTGATATGAATGAATAAGTTTTACTTAGATCTTTCTGTGTAATCACCATGAGAAGTTTCAGAACAAAAGAGAAATGTGACATTCACAAAGAAACAATACCATGCTTAAACTGAGAAGTGATATATAATGAGTGAAAATGTCAAATATGTTAAGTTGCTGTGGGGTGGATTTAGCCCCCAGGCTGAAGTTTGGAGACTAGAGATAGAGAAAAGATTCTTTCAAAAAGTAGACAGTGATTTGAGAGAGGACTTTCTATGGTGGGCACACACATTTCATCTATCCCACTCCTGACTGGTCAAACAGGTCCAGCAGGTTTTAACATGACAAACGCTTAGCACACCTGTTGAGCTGAAGATAATGGAGGGGATGAGTGTAAGAGCTCTGGAAGCATTCTGCTTTCCAACGTTTCCAAAATAACATTTGTTGCCATACCAGTCTTACACACTTGCTCCACAAAGGACTTCTCCCACCAGCCAAGCCCCAACAAATGGGCAGCCATCAGCAATCTGGTGTGATCTGCCACAAAAAAAACAGGCTTGTAATTGCCACGCGCTGCACCTCCACCCAGAGCCACTCTTCAAAGCTGTCCTCACACCACTGAATGGGCCAAATGTTCTTGCTGTCCCTGGGCGATTCCCAATGCCTGAGAAGGGCCTCAGCCAAGGGCCTCCCAACACAGCAAGAAAACCCAGGCATCCACATGCTCCAAGCAAGCCCTACACTGGTGTACCTGGGGAAAGGAAGTGCACAAGCGGGGGCATGCACTGGAGGGGGCGTTGGGAAGTTGAGGGGGGGTTGGGAAGGGTTGGCAGAAACACACGTCTGGCTGAGATTACAGCCACTCAGAGCCTCTCCCTGCCCTCCACTTCAAAAAAAGGCAGAGAAGGCAGGCAGCCCCCGGAAGTAATTGCTGTGATGTCATCACATCACCAAAATTACGTCCAGCCGAGAGGCAGCGTTTGGAAAGTTTGCCCTGGGATGGCAAAGAGATGGGACCACCTGTGGGCTCCTGGGATATTCAGCTTGCAGCCTGCTGGAGCACTGACAAACCTGGCTCCAGGTCCAGGGGGGATTCAGGGGACCACGTGGTCCCAAGTGGCAGAGTGGTAGGGGCAGCACTCTGACCCCCTTGCCCTTGAGTGAGCTGCCCCATGGCTGCCCACCTGCTCTGTTGCTAAATGTGAGCAAAGCCGGCTGCCCCCTTTCTTCATGGTTTGTTTTGTTTTAAAAAGGGGGGTCAGGCAGGCAGAGCAACTCCAGCTGCCCACCCACCCAGTGGCGTAGCTGGGCCATTTTGCACTTGGGGCCCATAAATTTTTGACACCCCCCCCCCCGACAAAATTCATGGACTCATCATGCAGGCCCACAGACTTACCTGGGAGTAAGCCCATTGACTATCATTATTAAAATCATATACAAGTACAATACACAAGTACAGATCTGTAACATTTCCCCAATTGCGTTCACATATAATGGTAGCATCAAGTCTATTAAAAATAAAGCACAACTTCAAATGAATGGAGACCCACCTTAAATTGGATTGTGACCCACCTAATGGGTCCTGACCCACAGTTTGAGAGACACTGATGATCCATCCACCATCAAGCTCCACTGGGTCTAGTGTTATGACAAAGGGAGGAAACCCTTCTTTCTAACCATCCCCTCTACCCCATGCATAATTGCACCTCAGTCCTGCATCCCCTTAATTGTCTTCCCCTCCCCAGCTCAAAAGCCCCCAACATTGCAGCCTTTTCTCATAAGGAAAGTGCTCCAACCCTCAAATCATTTTGCTTGCTCTCTTTTGCACCTCTCCTAGCGCTACAATATCCTACTCGAAATGTGGCAACCAGAACTGTTCAGAGCAGTCCAAATGAGGCCGCTGTAGCACAGATGTTTGTCGTGGCATTATAATATGCACAAGCTCATTCTCAATCTCTTTCCTGTCCTTTCAACAAGAGATGCTGAAAATGAAACTGGAATCCATCCCCTTCCGCTGTGGGCCCGCCTCCATTGGATGTCATTCCCCCCCCAAAAAAATGGCAGATCCGCTGCCTGACCCATGTGGAATGGGAAGGCGAACGGTGGAAACTGGGAAGCCCTCTCTGGGTTAACCTCATTATTTCTTCTGAAGAACCATCAAAGGAAGACGCTGCCAGGAGACCCATTAGTTGCGTAAGACAAGAAGGCTTCCGGCAAGTGACCTGCCAGTCAGAGGGTTAAAAACCCAAAATAGCACATTGATTTTTATTTAAAGTTTCCATTGCAATTTGAGGATGAATCCATCTCAGAGGATTCTTCAAAACCAACTTTTAAAAGGGAGCTGGAGAAAATGACATGAGATCTTGTGCAAGACGAGAAAGACAGAAGCACCAATTATTAAAAATTAGAAGAAAAAACTGACAGCAGGGGAAAGTGATAAAGATAGTGTAGCCTGGTGCAGCGGGCAAAATGTTGCCCCAGAAGTGACATTACAACAGGAAGTGACATCACAGCTGTATTTCCGTTTCCAGTTTTTTTTTTGGCTATAACATTTGATAAAGATATTACATTCTGATTTCTTTCACTGCATTCTGCATCTAATGATAAATAACATGACATATTATTCTTACAAATCACAATTTTAACAAATTTTTACATTGACTTCTGGTTTTTTGGCCATAACTTGATAGAGTAAATATATTACACTCTGGTTTGTTTCATTGCACTCTGCATTAAATTCCACATCGAATGGTATATCACATGATGGTATTATTCATACATACCAAGGTTTTCACAATTTTGGCCACTAGTGTCAAGCTCAGCTTCTTGCCTCCCTAAAGCTTGTTGTCCGGTGCAATTGCGTCTCCCTGCACTTCTTTCACGACGCCCCTGACGGCCAGAAAGGGGAGAGGCAAAGGCTGTGCTCAGCACAGGTCTCTCTATGCTAGTGCCACCATGACCAAGGAGGGAAGTGGCCACGCCTTCTTGGGCGTGCTCAGTCAGTCGGACTGGGTGTGGCCTACGTTCTTTCCAAGGCAGTGTTCTTCAACCTTGGGGTCGAGAGCCCCATGGAGTTGTGAAGTGTTGTGGGAGGCAGCAACTTATGTGAACAAAAAGGGTTGAAGACCACTGGACCAGAGAACCACCAGGTAACAAGGGGAGACAGCGGTATACCCCTTCAGCTACCAGGAGGTTGTCAGCGCAATCCTATACCCCCTTGCCGCAGCTGAACGCTGTCACAAACGTGCTGTCAAGCGTGTCTGCGATGGCGCTGTGGCGCTGGACCAGCAGGCCCATAGGGACGACGCGGGTGCAAGGGGAAAACCTCCCCTTGTCCTGGATGTTGCTGCTGCTGCCTCCTAATGGGCTTTAGGATACAGCCCTGCTATGTCAGACTTACTAGGCTGGCATAGTATAGGATTGCGCCGTGTCCCAGTCCTGCTCAGGTTCTTGGCAGTTGTGCTAAAATAGTTTTCACTAGTGCCAGGCTTCATGGTCACTTTTTCTGCTCTCTCTAATAAGAATATTTGGTTACAATGAACAGTGCAGAGAGCAGGTGTTGCTAGGGTTGGGAATGGGCAAATAGGGTCCTGGGGGATACAGGATTGTCAGTGGGGTCCCCAGTTTCATATGCAAATATTGGGATTGTGGCACAAACAAGTTTGAAGCTCTAAGGGTGCACAGACTCCTTCAACCATGCAGTATCGTGTTCCAATCGCGACGCTCGGCAACTACATCATTACAGCACCAACGAACTCCCAGGATGCCGAGCTGAAGACTGCAGAGCTCAGCTTGGAGGTGTGCAGCCACACACCTTACAGGGAAAACTGGGTGTGGCTTCAGCTGCAGGCTTTGAGGCTGCAGCTCTAGAAGGTTTCCAGTGAGGCAGAAGTCCGACTGCTGTGAATGCACAGAAATCACAAAGAAGTTCATTCTGAAATCTGCTAGAATGGAAGAGACAAGCAGTGGCATTCCAGAGGGGGGCACAATGCAAAGTTTTTCAGGAGCCTGAACTCCCGTGTAAAGTGCAGCCATTCGTGGCTGCTAGTGCAAGGTGCGGCATCTCCTCTGCTTTGCTTTCACAGCCACAAAAGGATGCTTTACATGGGAGGCTCCTGAAAAAGTTAGCATTTTGCCCCCTCCAAGGAACGCCCCGGGGACAAAACCCCCTTGAACTGAACAGGAAGTGTCTGCCTTAGACCAGGAGCTTTTGTCCCCCCCCCCATATAGAGTTCAATGTGTCCTGCACAGGAGAAAGTTTTCAAGTGCTTGCGTGCTTTTAATGGGAATGAAAGGAAGAAACGTGCCTTCTTAGATTCTCTGCCATCCCAATGCAGAGGTCGTGCAGTTCCTTCCTTACATTTCTCCACATGAGCCAAGATCAGCCATCCCAAGCACCAAGCAGCATTTTCTCCACCAAAGTTTGCAATTACTTGCATCAGCATACAAACATATTCCACCCTTTAATGCTCAATTGCATTATGAAGGAAGCATCATTCCTCCCTGAAATTATGTTTTTTGATCCGGAGTCAATGTACTTCTCTCATGAATGCAACTGCAGTATTGATGCCGTTACCAGGACACCTGACGCCTACTCTAAGAGTCGCCTTGAGGAAAAGGGGGTGGGATACTGCCATTAGAGGGCTCAAGGTGCAAGGAACGAAAGGAAGCCTAGCAGAGAAAGCTCCAGGTATTTTTCCTCCCACCTGCCACTATTGCTACTAAGTAAGCGAGAAGGAAGGTCATTACTCCAGGACGATGATGCTTGGCACTCATTCCCCCGGCTTGCCCTGCAACTCCTACTATGAGGCTGCTCACAGTTCCAGCACCTTGACATTTACAGCCACAATGAAGAAGTGAAGCATTTGAGTTCAAATCTGGAAGGCTTTCAAAAATCTTCCCGCAATGTGGGTACACAAAAATGTGGCAACCTGCAACAGCGACCCCTAAACAACGTCTCTCCTCCTCACAGAACAGCTGCCCTGGCATTTCCCCAGATTCCTTCTCTTACAAGAATCCAGACCTCCTCCTACACTCATCACAGGGCATACAGTGTTCTTTTTTTCCTGCCCAACATTCCCTGGCAGCCCTTTTCCACCCCAGACACGGCTGCATTCCAGCAGCAGGGGAAAAAAAAGGATTCCAAAGATTCGCCTGGAAGTGCCCTTCAGCTCTCAAACGAAAGCCCAGTGTGCCCATCAGGAGTGGCAAGGAGGTGGGAAGGCTCCTGTGACCGCTGCATGCCCTGAACATGAACTTCAATGTTAGAATTGCTCAAAGGATGCCAATCCCACCTCCTCTTACTAGCAGCCTTGTCTAAGTTTACTGGAGAAAAGAAAAGTATCCCTCTTGCAATCTCTCTCTCTCTCTCTCTCTCTCTCTCTCTCTCTCTCTCTCTCTCTCTGCAAGCTGTCCTTGCACAGATCTGGCCTCCTCCCCAGAAACTGTTACCTGCCAGTTTGCTCTGTTTACCTTGGTGGAAATTCATGAGAACTCTGAGTCAGAACAGATTAGTTTATGTTAAGTGCCAGACATAAGGCTTGGTCTGATAAGACACCACCGGGGAACTGGGTCTTAAAAAAGACTAAACAAGAGAACCAGGCAGACTTCTCCCAGGCAAGGCCAGAGGCTGCTCCAATCAATGGTGCAAGCTCGTGACTAAACGTATAGTAGGAAATGCACAAATATTCCTGTTGCCGATTCCTTGATAAACTCCATGAACAGGCGAAGACCTGCATACATTCACGGGTGCAAGATTTTCGCATGCCTTCCCTGTAAATCCCCTTTCACTTATGCACCCCCCATTTGCATGCCAAATGCTGACCCTTCCAACCAATGATGTGTCTCCCACAGTTGAAGCTCAGCACTCCCCTCCCCTCCACATTGCCTCTACCTCTCCTGCTCTTCCTTTTCCAATCTAGGAAGAAGAAGGAGGAAAGGGAGCAGTGAAGGCTGATTGGCAGAGATGAGCACCCCCATGACCAATCTGCTGCCTGAGGCAACTGCTTCAGTTGCCTCATGGATGGGCCGACTTGCCAGTATTGTGGGTTACATCCTCCTCAGTGCTGATCAGTCTAGGTGGCAGTTTCCACATACTCAGTGGAGTTCCTAGGTACACAGAAGTAGACAAGCATGGGAATGAAAAGAAACAGAAAAGCACCCTTTGCAAAAAAACAAAACAAAACCCGAAGCCTGCCTGATGCAGATACAGCAGGCTTAGGGGCTCCTGGAACGTGAGTGTCCATTGGAAAAACCTACCACAAGGACGTTTGGCTGGGAGACGAGGGAACGGCTGGGAGACGAGCAGTAATGGGATCTGGGGATTGACTACAGGAACGCTGGGCAGGACTTACGCGTGATTGGCAGCCCGCCCGTTCCGTTCCGTCGGCTGCCTGCTGGCTGCGCAGGCTTCTCCTGGGGAGCGCGCCCCACCGCTGCTCGTCCGATCACCCAGCGCGCCCCCCACCCATCCCCCCCGGCGAGCCGCCACCCCTCCAAGGCGGTGGACCGAACGGATGGGCAGCCAATGACGCGTAAGTCCCGCCGAAGTCCCGCCCAGCGTTCCTGTAGTCAATCCCCAGATCCCATTATTGGAGACGAGGCTTGCTTGGGTCAACTGGGCGTTAAGTGGAGGGGGATGCAACATTTTTTCGCAAGTTCCTCTTGTCCCTTCTAGCCCAGAACACACAACCTCAGCGGTCTGTAACCCAGCTGTGATGACAGTTGGGTGTAAGTGTCTGACTGTGCAACCCAGCCCTGTACTTGGTTGGCACCAGTCCCTTATGCTGGCACAGTCGCCATAAAGTGCATTTTGTGCCATTTTTGAGGGAGTTTGGGAGGCGCACGAATGTGCATTGGCCTCACGACCCCATCGCCCTGGCCCAAAGCCTTGTCAGACAAAATGATGTTTGTTTCTCCGCTCTTGAAGCACCTCACCAAACGTCGGACTGTACCAATGGCAACGGCATTGTCACCACACACCTCACAGGCTTTGGAGTCGAGCCTGGATCTCAACTGGACTGATTTCTTCCAGATTCAGGGTGCAATCCTATACTGAGCCGGAATGGTGAGGCCGGCCGGCCTGCGCCATATCCTAGCACAGTACAGAGCAGGCTACAGCTTCCCCACGGCAAGGGCACTGTAAAATACTGGGTTCACTGCAGACCCAACTCACACAAGGCAGGTGCAGTTAAGCTACAGAACAACCCTGAACACCGGCAACAGGCCTAACTAACTGCAGGATTCACCTATACTAGCTCAGTTCTCCTGATCGGAGGGATGATTAGCTCCCCCCCTCCAGCCCCCTTGCTTAGGCTTAACCCTCGCTATCCTCCTGGATACAGGACAGGCACATTCGTGCCCTTACCGTAGGGGAGGCTCCAGCCTCCCCTATGTGCTAAACAGCAGGCATAGATCTGAGGAGACCGCGCGGCCCGAAGTGGAGCCTCACAAATGGGCCTAGGTATTTGGCCTTATGGTTGAATCCTGGGCCCGCTTGCCAGATGGGCTGGCAGGCCTGCCGGCCTGCCCATCACCCACCTACTGCCCGCCCATCACCAGCCCAGAAACACCCTCCTCCGCCCCAGTTTGAAGGTGGCGCCTCCCTTGTGCCAGCCGACTTTGGCACTGTGCTTTTGCGGCTCAGGGCGCAATCCTCTACTGCACCAGAATGGCAAGGCCAGCTGGCCTGCGCCATGTCCTAATGTAGTATAGAAGAGGCTGGAGCCTCCCCACGGCAAGGGCTCCAGCCTCCCCTGTGCGCTTTTGCTCCTAAACAGCAGGTGCAGATCCTGGGGCCGCACAGCCTTCCAGTCGGGTTTAGGATTTGGCCTTGTGGCCACATCCCAAGGCTGCCTCCCAGAGGGACTGACACGCCCGCCCACGCCACACAGTGATGTCATTCAGGGGGAACGGACCAGAATGGGCGTTCCGGATCCTAACGGGCTCCGTGGCTGGTTTCGGGTTCCCGACAAGTGCCAATCAAAAGTGAGTTCCTGTTCCTAAATCATTTGAATGACACCACTGATGCCACACCCTCGCCCAGCCCAGAATCTCCCTCCCCCATCCATGATGGCGCCTCCCTTGTGCCAGCCGGTTTCAGGGTGCTGCTTCAGGTGCTGCTTGGTCATAACTTCATGATGGGCACGCTGCTTCATGATGGGCATGGTGCTTCCCAGGTGCTTGCTGCTTCATGATGGGCACGCTGGGACTGCACCGTGTGACTTGAGTCACTTGACTCGAGTTCCCATCCCTGATTGGAAACATCAACCATTTTGAACTGCTTGTGCGCCACACTCACGTAGCACGAGACCAACCGACACAGGCTTACCAATACAGTTTTACCAATTTACTACGTATTTTAGGATTCTGGATCTGACAGCCCAATCCCAGTATGACCAACTAGCAAGGTTCAGAGAAAGTTTATTAAATTAAGATAGCTTAGGTGACCTGATCCAGGCAAGATCTTAGCTACGCCATGCTGTTATAAGTCATACGACTCCTGGCTAAACCGAGAAGGGGCAAAAAAACACCCAATGGGAGGAAAATTCATCACAGCTTGGTCATTCTCCTTGCCCAAAATCAATAGGAACTATCAAAAGCAAAACAATGAGCCTGAATTGGCCAATAATTCCTAGCAGCCCTGTCTGGAAAAGGCCAGAGCCAAGTGCAATAAGGACCAGGGGACAGGAAAAGCAACAGGGATCATTTGGAAGGAGTAACACCTTTGCACTGAAGTAGTTCCACTACGGTGAGACTACTCAGGAGTAACCACATTCTGAAAAGATTGTGAAAGGGTGAAACAGGGTATTGCTCTTCATGCATGTTTTGGCTTTGTATGTCTCTGGGTGGGTTGAGGATCTAAATAGCAGACATGGGGAACGTGATCAGGACTGCTGTGTGTGGAGGGGGAAGAAGCTTTAATTTGGGCAGCTGCTATTTGCCCCAGGAGAAAAGCTCCAGCACAGGCCAGCACACATTTTGATGCCTTAAAGGTTAGACCTATTCCTGGGTATATTTGGGGTGCCAATTCCAAAAATTGTATCAGTTTTGCCCTATCCCATACATCCTATCTCCTATTTCAGAGATACCTCGCCATAGCGCTGAAACTAGACATTATGTGGCCAAACTAATGCCATTTTTGGAATTACCACCCCAAATTTATATAAAACCACCATAAATTTTGAAGAGAAAACATTTTCTGGCCTCAATTTTGCAGGCCTATTATTAATGTAACAGAAAGGCTCAGACCATTCTGGTGGGGGCGCTTACATTGGTACATTGCAGCACCCAGTGGCAAAGCTAAGGGGGTGCAAGGGGTGCAACTGCACCAGGCAACAAGCTTTTGGGGGGGGGGCAACAAGCTGAGCTTGACACTGCCGGCCAAAATTGTGAAACCCTTGTAAGTACAAATAACACCATCAGTTTATATATACCATTGGGAAAGTAATAATTTAATGCAGAATACAATGAAACAATCCACATTGGAATAGTTGTATTCTATCAAAAGTTATGGCCAATTAACCAGAAAACGTTTTATTTACTTAATTAAATTTGATTTTGTCATGGTAAGGGAGGGGGCTACAAAATCTTCTTTGACCACAAGTAGCAGATGCCTTAAGCTACACTATTGGCAGCACCTGTAATACTTTCCACACCGCCGCCCCCGGCTACGCTACTGCATCCAAACACACACTGCATCTAGTTCCTAGCAGTGGCCAGTCTGGCCAGCCGGGAGCCGACCTGGTCAACACAACCCCTTCCCAACTGTTTTTAAGAAAATGTTGCCCTGCTGCCGAGGCTCCCCATATTTAGTCTGTCATGCGCACGAACTGGTGCCCAGGAGTGCTTCTCCAATGGCCTAAATAACTCTGGCTTGGCCTCCTTGGCATTGTGCAACCATTCCAGTGACATGTGGAAAAGAAGGGCTGGAATGCAACAAGCATCTGGGCAGGTTTTTCCATCCTTTCCCAACAGTTGCCTGCCAAGGAAACACCAAAAATGCTTGCAGGGAACCACCAGCAGTGTTTGAAAGCCAAGAGCGTCTTCTGGCGTGCCAGGTCCATTCTGGGCAACGGTGCACACCATCTTTTCGTTGCCCGGTCTTTTCACTCTCGTCATGTTCCTTGAAGCTCTGCCCTCCAGGGCTCCCCTCTAGCTGATTGGGCCCAGGGATTTATGATCAGCAGTGAATGACTTTTTCAGACCCAAACTGAGGCACCTTGGCAGCTCCAATAGAAAATCTAAAGACAGCAACAACCCACTCCCCCCATTGATTAAATTTCATTTCTTCTCTTTTTAAGCCACATAGATGCTTTTCCTCCATGCCCCCCCCAAAGTGGCAAATATCCAAAACAGAGCATCAAAGAAAGCATAAAGTCACAATACAATAATAATCACAAATTCAAAACAATGACAAGGCCACAACATCCATATAAAACATCCATCGGGGCAAAAAATCCATCCAACCTGCTTCCCCCCTCCCAAAAGGTAGTCTTTGCCAACTTCACCAAGCAGGTAGGTGCCTCTTGAGGGAGGGACTTCTGGAGTTCTTTGGCTCCTCCCCTCCCAGAGGGAGGCTCCTCCCCCAAAATTCCCATTTCATGTAGCCCTTGTTGAAGTCCATCATGTGAAAGGATGAAAGAGCTGGGATCTACACAGGCATGTCTTCCATTTCCTTTTCCCACTTCCTTTTTGCATCGTACTTCTTGGACCTTAAGCTACCGTTATGAACTACTAGCTTTTTGTGACCCGGCGTTGCCCGGGAGCTGACATTATCCCCAGGCTCTATTATATTAGGAGGAGGAATGAGTGTGTTCTGCAGTGCACCCCCACCTCTGGGGGCGTAAGGGGGGCCCTACCCCCACAGTACATCTGTCCAGATCGTAAGGAATAAGTGCACCACGTGTGGTGAACATCGTTCCAGGCGTTCCAGAGTAATGGTGGAACATACACACAAATATACAAACCTCCCTCAAAAGTATGACATAGTGAGATCCATAGATAGACATATAATATAGAACTCGTCCCTGAAATAACACAGTATTGCTGACGTGGAACCCGAAACGCACACTATCACTGTGAAATGCATGAGGAAACAGGGACACCCTAACCTAAGAGAGCAGTATGAAGGTCCCACTTACTGTCTGCAGGTCCTGTAGCAGGACAGCCCTGCGATCCTCATGTGGCAGTATGAGAAACAGGCAGAGGTGGCCTGTTAGCTCCCTGGACATAGGCCCCTCTCAGATCCGACTGGGTGCTGGAAGTCTCTGGATCCTGCTCTTTCCACCCTGGGCCAGTCAGGCAACGCAGACAAAGCATTTAGTTTCGCTTTCTGTTCTCCCTCTGTCTGGTAGCTGAGCTGCTCAGCCCTCCCACATAACCTGCAGAATCGTCTGTGACCACAGGGTGGCAGCAGACCTGTAGCCCCATGCAATCCCCTTGGTTCCCGACGATCTGGGCCCCCTCCCCGAAAACCGGGGGGTGTAGGGGGGGTCTGACCCCCGCAGTGATTCCTTCCAGGCTGCAAGGAACGTGTGTGCCAAGTTTCGTGGCCGTGGGTCAAGGGATGGAGACGTGTATAAGGAACATACACACATACGTCCGTTTTTATATATATAGATAACTGCCTTGCACCAAACAGCTCTAGCTTTCCTGGGAAGAAGTGCCATTGAATTCATTAAGACTTAACTTCCAAGCAAGACATGTTGCTATAAATGTAGTAGATATTCATTTTTGTATCTCCAAAAATGACCCCGAAATTGGCCTTTGGCCACCCAATTCAGAACTGTTGACACTGATCCTTAACATCTGAGCAAGGGGTCCTTTATACCCCTCCTTGGTAACAGAATCTGAAGGCTTCTACCTGTAAAGCAGATTCTCTACCACCAAACTACAGCCTAAGTGCCAACACTGCCACACGTTGTCAACAAGTACAACATGCTTGACTCTCCATCTCGAGATATTGCAAGCATGGGAGTAAACCACCTCTGAAAGGCCAAACTGGATTTCCAGTCTCTCCAACTATTCGGTTCCTCTCAGGTCTGGGAAGCAGGAGGCCATTTTGGATGCAAAGTTTGGTTTTTGCTTCCACATCTGTTTCCCCATCCAGAATGAAAAACCAAGAATGTTCTGGAAAAGCCAAATGACAAGAGTGGCTCTTTATACTCTCTCTCTCTCTCTCTCTCTCTCTCTCTCTCTCTCTCTCTCTCTCTC